>CM067320.1:62412678-62537337 GCA_034231615.1 Meghimatium bilineatum
TTGCGCTCTACACAAAACAAAACAAAAACACCATGGAGATATACTACGTTATCTGCTCTTTGCAAACAACTTGCTCTATAGAATCCCGTGTACACAAGTTTCAAAATTCGGTGTCTTAAGTCTTTCAAATGACTTAGTAAATGAAAATTTCCACGAAGAACTACTATTACTGTGCTACTAGTTCACGCTCAGGCACGTGAGATTGGACTGAGTTGCTAACAATGTATAAATGATACATGTTAAAACAAACTTCAGAGTCAAACTATTGTCATAATGAGCTTATGTAATTCCTTGGAGATTATTGTTTTAACCTTGTGGGAGAGGAAGGTTATTTAATACCTCGAAAGTTGTGGATTTGACCTCCGAGATATTAAGATAACCCCCCCCCCCCCCCACGATCACAATTATTACTAAACTCTGAAGTTTGTTTTAAAATATATCTAACACAACCTCAATTAAATGGGATAGTGTGAAGCTCTATTACCATTTAGACTAATGTCCGTGGTTTGTACGGGATTACCTCACCATAAGAGGTACTTATTTTTATTTTGCTAATATTTAAATTATTTCGATGGTGTCTGGTTTTAGGAGGATCTGTATTGTTTTCTGTATTAACTTCTGTCTACATTTGAATTAATGCAGTTTTTTTTTAAATATTTGTTAATATGTGAGACCGCACCAGGTAATGAAATGTTTTATAAGGCCATGGTCAGGTCAGACAAATTATATTGTCTTTACCCTGGTGAATGATGGTAGGTCATATCCACACTTGCCGTTAATCGTAGAAGTAGGAGCCTCAGTTGCAGTTTCAAAGTTAGAATCCATATTTATTCTTATCTTCATGTTTTCCAGCCACTGTTTTCTAGGTCTAACTTTAGTTCCATATCTGGATATTCTTTTGTTATATGCTCTTATTGGTATTTGGTTTAGTTTCATTCTGATAAGGTGATCGAACCATTTTATTTGCTGTATTTTGATATACTCAGTACATAATACCTACTCTTTTTCTAAGTTCTTCATTTCTTATTTTATCTAGTTTAGTAATCATTGCAGATTTTCTCAGACACTTCATTTGACATGTAACGATTTTACTCTGCTGCGAAACTGTTAAAGTCCATGTTTGACATTAGTAGCAGAGTGTTGGAATAAACATTGTAGATATTATATGTCTTTTTATTTCCATCTTGATCTTCCTGTGGAGAAGACATGGAAAAAGTTGGTTAGTCACTGTGTTTGTTTTTAACACCGTGTTTCTATTTCTCTGTCGTCTTCCAATTTCAAAAAAAAAATGCTGCCTTCACATTTAAATTATTTTGTCTCACTTTGGTTTTAACTATTGTTATATCCAAAGGTGTTGCAGACTTGCTAATTTTCATAACTTCTGTTTTTGTACATTAATTTTCATGTACTTCGTACATGCTAATAGCAATGGGACGTAGACCACATGTTGGGAAACACTGCTCTATTCGATTCAAATTTCCATTTACTACCTTTGTGTTTCCATAGCGGTAAAATTACTGACTTTTGCCAGTCGTCTGGAAAAATATGTTTATTATATTTATAAATCATACTCTTTGTTTTCTGTCTTATTCTGTTTTATTTTTTTTTATTTTATTTTTTTTTTGGGGGGGGGGGGGTTAGGGGTCCATATTTGTATACAGAACTCGTGGTTCTTTATTTTTATGTTTGTTCTCAAACGTTCGATGGTTCTCTCTTCTAACCAGATCTCTCTTGCAGCAGGAAAATATTCCTACTAGATTTTCAGCAGTATATAGTAACACAGAACAGATGTGTTGTGTAGTCGTCTTATTTGTCAGACAACAGTCAGTGTTGTACTAATTACCCTGAACAGTGGACTCCCGTGGCTATCTTGCTCATAACTACGATTGTTATTAGTTAACTCTGCATGACTTTTACTTACTAATAACTTCCCATGATTGTTACCTGCGAGTTAATAAATTCACGTGATTGTTACCTGCGAGATAATAAATTCACATGATTGTTACCTGCTAGTTGATAAATTCAAATGATTTTAGCTGCGAAAAAATAACTGTTGATGATTGTTACTTGCGCTCTAATAGATTGTCGTTACGACCTTCAATGTTCTATTACATTACGATTTCCAACATATATTTAGATGTATAGCTTAATTTTGCTGTAAGCGACCGATATGTTTTTTTTTCTTTTCCCTTTATAACCCTTTGCGCATTGCAGCGTCAGGGGTAGAAGAGCTTTTTTGAGACGGTCTTTTTGTGTGTTTCATATATGTCTGTTTTCGTAGATTCTTTTATTTCTGTAATCCATCTTTTGCATTATCTGCCCCTAGCTTTGCATCCATCATGTCTGTATAGCAATGTTTTATAAGGGGCACTATCTGATGGTAGTCTAGAAGAATATGAAAATTACTTAATCTGTTGTCTTCTGGTGTATGGCCGGATTTACGTATAAGCTAAACAAGCTATAACTTAGGGCCCTCACTAATTTGGGGACCCCAACAATTATATTTGGCACTGACATATAATATCTGGACTTATAAAGGACAAATGTTAAAATAGCTTAGGGCCTTATCAAGTTTATATACGGCACTGTTCTGTTGTAATACTGATATGGTATTAGCTACAGGTATAATGTGCTCATTTGCTAACATTATTCTCCGCGTTTCATACAACAAATTCTTAGACATCAGCTAAGACAGGTTTTCTTTACCTTCAACACATACAGCGAAGTCAGCAGCACATCTCATATTAGTTATTGTGTGCATATTACAATATTGTGTTTATATCATGCGTCTCCTAGATAATAGAACTGTGGTTTCTGTTTTCCTTCAATTCAATTTTTTTTTTAAATCACACATAACGAGTGGTCTCAAACCCCGGTTTTGTTTGTCACTTGCAGAATAACTAAATATTACATTGCAACGGCTCCCTTTGGAAATGCAAACAACTTCCATGGTTGACCCAGCTCTATCGGGACTCATGCCATGGGAAGGTTGTGAAATGCAGTCATCGAACGTGCGACTTGCGGCGCTAGTCAGGGGGTTTTGAGTAAAACTCTAATTAGACAGTTGTGCACTTATGGAAAACCATGTGCTATGGCATGGTTCATAGCTCCACTAAGTACTCCGCTAAGTCTTTGGCTGAAATGTCATAACATACTAGGGATGCAGTTTGAAATCACAGTTTACCTTCAAGTGCTGTGTATACACTCGAGTTCAATTACTTCAACATACATTTTGTCTCAGAGAGGTGATCAACATCAAATGACAAAATACGATTTCAGATATCAACGTCTTTGACATCGTTGCTTTCCTTAGTGTTGATACTATTCTGATTCAGTCACTAATTATCCTGCAAGCTATTTAGTATTTGTCTCACAAAAATAATCTTCTAACATGGGATACAGAAAGTCATGAGCTCCAAAATATGAGCCAATAAAATCTACAAAGACTTCGCTAAAAGCCTTTGGCATAAACTATTATATCGGAAAGTTCGTGCTTAAACAGATATCTACGTGGTTCTCACGTGGCGTAGAAATTAAAAAAATATGCTGCATTTTGGAAAAATAATAGGAAATGCAACAGCTTAGCAGCGGAGAATGGCTGAAAATAAAATTACAGATCAACACTATCTAAAGAGATTATGCCATGTCCTGCATGCCCAAAGACTTTGAGTCCATGACATCTTTATCAGTCAGCTACAAACTCCTAGACAAGATCATACCTCAAACTGAATTTCAAGAAGTGGATGTAAGAAATGGTTATAAATATATGTCTTGTAATCTGTATATTCTTAATTACGCAACTTAAGAAAAGCGATATAAAATAACTTACGTGGAGCCAATGTATTTGTGTGAGAGGGCGAAGTGGGAAATGTCACTTGTGGTCCAGAACTTGGCCTGCAGTTTGGACATTAGATATGTTGACAATTGTGAACGTTGATACTAACACTCCTCACATCTCTATAGCCCCCGTTCAAAAATCAATGTTAACTACAGTGACAATCCAAATTACACATGACTGATTACAATATTAGAACATCTGTGTGTTGCCAGGGCTCGAGAAAATGGTGAAAAAAATAACAGCATTGTGACCATATATGTTTTGAATATGTGAGATTATTGAATCAAATGCTACAGGAGGATCAATATGGTTATCGATTTTACATGTATGAGTCTATGACACACGCTTAGCATGATGATGTTCGTCCGTCGTGATCGACGATGACCAAAAACTCAACCATAATAATAATAACAATAAATAATAAAATAATAAAGTTAATAGTGCGTTTTTAAATGACTAGCAAGTCCAATGCGCGCACAAAATGTTCTTTTACAGAATTGACAACAATAGAAGGTATTTGTGTGAGGTTGAGATGTTTTTTCTTTTCTACGTGTCCGCTTCTGTCTTGCAGTTTCTTGTCTGAATTCTTCTGCCGCTAGTGCTCCCGTTCTAATGCTGTAACACCATGCTGTTTTATCCTGAGCGAGGCTCTCCCAAGCGCCTACGTTAATGTTAAGATGTTTCAAGGATGCTTAGCAATACGCTTAGCATATTGCATGCTGGACAGCAAGGTTGTTGTGAATTCCTATTGTAGTATGTGTTCTAGGCAGGAATTTCTTGATAACTCGTCATATATTTTATGAAACGTGGGTTATACTAACCTTCATTGAACTGCCTTGTGAACACACAATTTTCACGTTTTTTGGTGTCAACTATTTATCCGACTATGGTGTTGGTAACAAATATGTTCAGTGTGTTTACCACTTCTACTAAACACTGGGCGTCTGTAACCATATCGCTAGTAAAGAAAACCAGCCGTACGAGAGAACTGATTCTAGTACTTACACGCTGGTCACAAGTTTGAAGTTAACAAAGGTCGCGCATATTCTTTTTACTATAATTGTTTTTATTTTCTTTGTATTAGTAGTAATTGGATTTTTGGGGTAAACACCTTTTTACCTAATCACGTAAATTCAAGTAGGAAGCATGAGGATAAATGAAAATAATTATTACATCTGACGGGAATTGAATCACTAATCACTATATTTACTTTCCTAATTGTGTTACTTCGGCCAACACATGACCGTCACATCTGCGATGTCTTTTTGATAATTATATTAATAACTAGATTCGTTCGGATCCCGTTGTGACCCATCGTCCTGTTGGATGAAATGCATTGGGATGCTTACCCTGATATACTTCACATTGTCAATGTACTTGTCAACCCGGCTCACAGTATGGTTATGGGTACAAAAGAGAGTATGATATCATACAGTCCTGTTCATTGAATACAGTCAATAACCAATATTTCATGAATTAAAAAAATGAGAATGTCACGGTGAAATGGTGGTTCGTCATTTTCGTTGACGAAAATCACTAATGTTGTTTCATTATGGCCACGTAGATCAGATTGAAGATCGCACGTGAACACCTAGTTTACTATTGGGATTTTTCTTCCAGTTTTAACAACATTCTGAATCTCACTTGTTTCGATATCATGATTTAACTGAAACGACTGTGTTAATCTATTGTGATGACGAATAAATTGATCGATTTTATCAAGAATTTCTATTTCGTATGTAGCATTTTCTACGCCTGCTTATCGAATGTCTGTTGTTTGAGTACTGTCCGAAACACATCTGAGCAAACTGTGGAACTTTATTGTATGGCGGTTGTATATGAGTAGTTCGATGATAGTTTTGTCCATGAACTATTAATACATATGGACCTCGACCTTGACAATCAGTAATTTTTGCTCCCATTGACGAAAACGAAAGAGCGCTATTATAAAAACGAATACACGCGAAAATGAGTGTATTTATGGTGTTTATTATCAGAGAGCATCAAGCGATAAACACTGGGCATTAGATAATAAAAGCCACAGATAAAAGACTCGACTCCTTTGAAAACAAATGCCTACGTACCATTCTGAACGTTAAGTGGAGTGACTTTAAGTCTAACACTACTATAAGAGAGGAAAGCAAACACACCTATATATCTTCCTTCATTAGACAAAGGCGTTGGACTTACATCGGCCATGTTCTCAGAATGAACAGCCTAAGAATTCCCCAGCAATCACTATATTGGGTGCCACCTGGAGTAAGAAGAAGAGGGAGACCTAGAGAAACTCTACGAAGAACCATTAATAGAGAAGGCATGTCAATGAACCTAATCAACACGCAACAATTGAAAGACCTGGCAACACAAAGACAGAAATGGAAAGCTATGGTTTCTGCCCTATGCGCCGCCTATGGCCCTGGAGGAACATAACATAACATAACATCAAGCGATAGAACTCAGGATACTCCAGCTTATTACCATGGATGTTTTGTTGCTTTGGGAGATGATCTATGAATTCAATGTCTATGCTCTGCAGCATTTTCGGCACGAATCCGAGCTAGTGACTCTTGACTTTGGCGACTCAACCATCTAGCTTTTCGCTTTTTTATTTTTTTACGCTTTCATGCGATTTATCTTCATCCATCATTTACAGAAAATTATATGTATATTTTAAACAATGTTTTTTAAATAACTTTAGCCACAAGCCGATACAGAAGTTTCCCTGTTAGCGCATCAATAACATTTGTATACAAAAATTTCGTTTGCTTTGAAAAATGTCACAACACCAATTATTTTGATTGGATGTTGCACAGGAATTCCGTGACGAAAATGAGCTATTTATAGAGCGTTCCGGAGATGACAGAACACGGCTATTATATTATAGATACGAGCAATTACTGTGACTTACTTGATGCAATTGGCCAGCGATGGATTGGACATCTCGCTTTTGACAGCTGTAATGAGAGGATATGTCCCCTGGCCACAAGTTTGACCTGAGAAGTCATCGAGGTCAAGAGACCAGAACATCACACCGCCAAAACCGTTCTCTTTTGTATAACATGCCTGAAAGGATAGTTATTCTTTCAATGTCGGAATTTAGCAGTATTTCTAATCATACTACAGTAAAGATCAGAGGGCATAGACGTTTTATATACATTGCAACAAAAATATGTATAATAAGACTCATAACCTGTTACGGTTCGTAGTGGGGCCCCACTGGAGACATCAGCCCAAAAAGCCCTCCAAATATCACTGTACTCATCCATTCGCAGGAGTGTGTCCAAAAATCATGCCCATGCCATTCCTTTTTTCTATCATATGGGATGTTCTTTGACACACTATACTCCTTCCACCTTCAACTGTTTCTTGCAAAGTAATTTTAGAAAGTGAGTCGTATTACGTTACATGTCTAAACCAAACACGTTTTCTCCGCTTCATCACCGCCAAAAGTGATTTCTGATCACCTGCAAGTTTGATTATTTGCTGATAATATAAAAATAAGTATATATGAATCTGAGAGGAAATCATTTTAGATTTGTGTTTTATTTAATTGCACAATAGTACGGATTGTGTAAACAATTAACGTTTTTCATTTTTAAACAATCGATTCTGGTGATGATTAATAGGTGTGATAATGTTATCGATAATAATTATGAAATTAATGTTAGCGATGATTATTGGGATGATAATTATTATGGTGATTATGATGGTGATTTTGATTATAACGGTGATGATTATTATAATGGTGATGATGATAATAATAACGATGAATACAATGACAGTGGCGATGGTTTTGATTAGAATGATGATGACGATTAAGTTGATGTTAAAATGATGATGATGATCTTTTTTCTTCTTTCGTTTGCTTGGAATGTGCATATATTTGAAGTTTTGTTTCTTCTGTAAGCATGTGTTTAGTAACTCATACAGACGTCCGTAGAGTTTGCTTTCACTGTTCTTTCTCTGGGGCAGTGTGTTTTCCTCAGCATTTAATGCTTTGCGAATTCCTAAAGGGTATGATCTGCTGTAGGAGGTGCCTGTCCACATGTACACATGGCTATTGCTAGTCTTGAACTTTGTATACTTGTGGCTGCGGAGTGGGTTATGTCCTGTTCTGAGGCGCAGAATAAATACATGTTCTGATATGTTCGCATTTTGGTAGTCATCTTGTGTTGGCTTTGGTTTTCTAATTGTTTTGACCGTCTTTTCTTTTGATGGTAAGTTATGGACATATGTGGTTGATTACTAGCAGCAGACTCCTTAGCCAGACCATTGCTTCCTCGTGTCCATGCATTCCACGATGCGATGGTAGCAACAACATAGATACTTAGCGCTGATGGAAAATGATGCTTATAATATAACTCTGAGTGAGTACGAGTTTATTACTATAGTTACCTACATCAGGTTGTTGGACAAACTGGTGTGGTTGGAGTTTCGTGGCCTACCAAAATGGCATGAAATTATCTGAGAACTCAGCTGCGTACCCCACTACAACATCGAAGAAAATGGAAATTTAGGCGGTGACAGTAGTTCTCATTTGGCTGGTGACGCAACCACCAACAGACTCAGTGATTCTATCGGACTCCCAAAATATGTTGCGCAAGATAGAAAAGTGTATAATCAGAACTGAATGAGTCATTCTTATCAACAACACGCAGAACATTACATTGATCTAATGTTCAGGTCAGGCTGAGGTAAGGGAAACGAAAGAGCCAATGTGTCGACTGGTACATTCTTGGTGAACGGCACCGAGATAAGAAGAGACAAGATTTAATTGAATAGAGCAGTCATGGATACCCTATGAGAAGACGAGGAGGAGGTCAAACGAGACAATGTACATATTCAGATAATGGTAAAAATTGTAAGGGATAGAGGCGATGGGAGAAAGTGCTCCCACTCCGTAAAGATCAGAATAACGCTTAATCAGCAACTGACTGGGACACTGATCTTATACACTTTTAGATGGCTGACGGAACGGCAAGCTGAGCACATATGGGAATGCCCCCATTGCTGTGACGCTTGTTCCTAATCAAGAATCAAGAATAAAGCTTGCTGTAGTCTCCCTTTCAGCTTCAGATTTGTGCTTATCTGATATTCTTTTGAATTAAGATGTTTTCTAGAGTTTTTGCGATACCTAGATGACTGTCATACCGAGACCGTCGCAGTAAAAGACCTCGCTACAGAAGTAATTAGAATTTTATTCGTTACGATTTTTATTATTGCCTATATTTTCGTTGATTACTATTTATATACTTGGAGTCGCATGTCAAAATTAGCCAAGGCTGACCTACGAAATTCACGGAAATAATGAATATCGGCCTTTCAGGTCATGTTTACACTTTCTGTACACAGGTCTTTATACTAGAGAGGTCATGGTCTTACTCAACGTGTTTGTCTATATGGTGGAATACCAAGAACTGGCTAGTACTCTACTTCAGATATGAGTTTTACCCAGATTTTCGTGTTATTCTTGAGACATGCTACTGATTGGGTTAATTCCCTCCTAGACCCTAGGCGTGGTTTTTCTGAAGGATACATTACAGAAAAGATCATAGTGTAGGAAATAATCTCACACTCAACAACCTTAGTTAATTCTTGCATCATGCATGGCATATTTCGATTTACTTTACTTACTCCCCGTTTGTTCCCTAATAACAAATGCGTAAATTATGACAGTAAAAACATGTATTCAGTCTCGGATATATTTGCTGACTTAGCACAAATGTCACAGAAAGGATTGGTTGTTAATAAAAATAGACATTTCACGTGATTACCAAATCCCTCTTCAGAACAGTCAAGCGTTCTGATCTCACACAGCGTCACTCAATTTGGTTGATACAACTGATCGTATTGTTGCTTTTTGCGTATACTTTTTTTTTCACCAGCCAATGAAATGTGCGAGGACACTACAATAGGAAATACCAAGATAAGTGGCGCTGCAAGTGATCAACGAGAAAAACTATCCTGAAGAAGTTTTTTTTATTCTAATTTTACTAGTGAGGATTCGTTCAAAATGGGAAATCCCGAAGGAAAATTCTAAATGTGGCGCATGACGCGTATTTGTTCATGTATATATCTTGAACAGCAATGGTGCTGTCAAAATCAAAACAACTAAAGAAACTATGGCAGGGTTCTAACATAAGATCCAAGTTGTGTTTACTACGAACATGTGTGCTTCCTGTGGCGACATATGGATGTGAAACATGGAAGTTAAATAAAACAGTGGCCAAGAGAATAACATCATTTGAATTACAGTGCTATAGAAAAGATCTGATAATACCATGGACAACAAGGAAAACAATCTACATGATAAGAACAATTAACGTCCAGGAAGGTTGACTTCTGAAAAACCATATTTTTTAAAAAAAAGCTAGTGTTTTTCGGTCACATTAAGAGACCGGATGGCATGGAGAGAATGTTCCTGGAGGGGATGATAGAAGGCAACAGCGACAAAGGCCGCCCAAGACGCCGTTGAACAAAAGACATTCAAAAATGCCTGCACATGTCAGTAAAAGAAGCGGGAAAACTTGCTAAAGATCGCGGAGAATTCAAGAGATCCATAGGGAAGACTGTGTTCTGGAAAGAATATGTCACCTGGTCATTATAATGTCGATGATATATTTAGATGTATGTGGATCTTTCCTAGAAAAACCCTTGTGTCATTATAACACTACTGAGAATGTATTCTTCTTCTTCTTCTTCTACAGCGTTGATTCTCAAACTTCTGCTGGATCTCCCTTGTATCAGGACCATGGTCCTGCAAGATTTTCAGCAGGACGTATTCCAGAGAATGGAAATGCGTTGTGTCTCCGTTTTATTTGCGCCAATGGACCGACAAATCCGTCTTCGACGGAAGAATGTATTCTCAACCAGAAATCCGAAAGAAAAAAATCCTCCAAAGAGTGACGCGTGCTACGTCCATTGCATGTATATGTCTAAGTGGCTGTTATATACTCCACATTTCAAAGAAACCACTTTTAAAAAACCTAATATATATATACTGTATAATCTGGACGTATGAGTGATCTTATATACTGACCTTTTCTTTGACACTCTGAAGATCATCATAGCCAACCCATAGCCGGCCCTTGTACAGGTATCGACTACGTTGAGATGGAACGTCTACCACCTGGGCGCCTGAGTTAATTAGATCGCATATCTGGAGCGTGGAGATAAGATATTGCAGTGTTATTCACATCTGTTGAAGCGGTGTTATTCAGAATCAATGACGCCGATAATTGGCACTTATTTATACAATATTGTGCACTTGTGTTAAACATGAAAGTATACAATCAAAACAGCAGATGGGAACTTACGAATATATAGTTAGGTATTGATAGGGCTTATATTGGATATAAGATCAGCTTAAGTAGAACTATATGTATACATAGAGTATACGTGTGCATATATGTGCATATATATATATTACTTTACATTAATGTTACCCTTGGAGTCTTTTTTTACCTCTAATAATTTACGGTAGTGTGTCTAGTGTGTCCTGATACAACCTAATTGGACTTTTTGTCCGCTGGTTGAAAGCGGCACGCCTCTCAAAAAGTTTTGTATATTCACTAATTATTTTTGTTTTGATTCGCTGGATGTCAAAGTAATTATAGTAAAATTATCTTAGATTTTCTGTATCTCGATGTTGTTGGCATTTTGTTGCCGGTAGTAAAAAGATGGTAAAATTCATTCTCTCAGTCTTGGTAGTGTTAACGTGAAGGCCTATTTGTTCTGAAAGATGACAAAATTGATTCAGCATTTGTTGGTTTTTAGCAAGAGTTGGGAATCAAGTCGCCTGCAAAATCAAGATCACTAAAAGTCCTATCATCTGTCCACTTTTTACCGAAGTGTTCATTTTGTGCGTAGAATTTCATAACAAAATCTAGAACCAAATTAAAATAATGTGGTGACATAATGTAGCCTTTGTTTACGCCTGTTGTTGTTTTACGTAAAACCATTTATTTTACCCTAGTTTGTTCTAACACTTCACGTTCAGTTATCATATAATGCATTGATTACATTTTAATATACAGTTGGAAAACCTTACTTGGCAATACTTTCTAGGGTGTCACGCAGTGCAGACTACAAAAACTCTCTTGAAAATTAATAAAGTTTACAATAAGTGGGGATTGCATTCTCACTGGTTCTTCGATGATTGTTCAAGGATTAAACATGAGTCAGTACATGGCCATCTTAGTGTAAATCCAGCTTACACTTCTCTCATTTTCTCATCTACTCGTTAACAAATAACAAACAGTACATGTCAGTCTTAAAACAACACAAAATATACAATATTAACTTGTTGCAAGTCAATACTTTCAAGTAAATGGGTAAATATCAAGTAAATATCTTGGACACATAGTCACAAATGATGGCAAATGTGAAACAGAAGCTAAAAGGAGAATAGGAATGGCTAAAAGTACCTTCAATGACATGATAAAATTATTAATATCTAAACAAATTACAGACAAGTTAAAAATGAGAATTATAAAATGCTACATCTATTCCATATTAATGTATGGCTCAGAAACATGGACACTAAATAAACAATTAGAAGACAAAATTGATGCCTTTGAGATGTGGGTATATAGAAGAATAGGGAGAACATCATGGAAAGAGAAGAAAACAAATAAAGAGGTGCTAAAGACACTTAATATGAAGAAAGAACTACTAAGAGAAATAAAGATCAGGCAAATAAAATACTTTGGACACATTAAAAGACATGACACCTTATTGAAGACCTTACTTGAGGGTAAAGTCAAAGGGAAGCGAGCAAGAGGTAGGCAGAGATACAAGTGGGAGAGTAACATCACACGATGGACAGGTTACAGTCTAGCAGAGTGCACCACCAGGACAAGAGATAGGAGATGATGGAAATACGTTGCAGCCAAACTTCGTTGCGGAGACGGCACTTAATGATGATGATGATGATAGCGACACAATAAAAATGTATTTGAGAAGTGAAAATAGAATTCTAAAAAACATTTCACAACTCGTAGAACATTTCATGTCCATTTTATGTCATACACATTTCTCTAAATGTAAGAAACATCATAAGGTTGCACACAAGATTCACACCAGATACGACCGTGTGATCACAAGCAGTCGTTTTTTATTCGATTTGTTTCAACTAATATTTATATCAACTGATAAAAAAATATTTGAGAAGTTATAGTGAACCAATCCTGATTTGTGAAAACTAATCTTGGACTACCAGACAGTTACAAAGTATATAGAGGTAGTAGATATTTGGTTTTATAGAAGAATGTTGGACACACTGATGGACAAATAAAAACGTAATGTGAATATCTTGAAAGAAATTATTTCACAAAGAGAGATGCTCACTCGCATCAGAAGAAGACAGTCCACATTCTTTGGACAAATCATGAGGAAAGAAACGATGAAACACATTATGATAGCAGTCAAGTTAAAGAAGAAAATGGATAGAGGAAAACCGAGAAAGATGCAGTACACCTTGGGGTTGTTGTATGGGAAAACATGGGTATCGCAAATTATTATCAATGCACGGGATAGAAGACTATGGTCGATATGTGATTACTAAGCCACACAGCATGGATTATAAGAATATGTATATAATTTTAGGCATATTTTTATAATGCGGAGTGTAGCATAGAAGCAACATCAGAGATATGAAATAACAATGTAAAGAAAAGCAAAGTATCGATCCCTCGTAACAATGACTTAAACAGTCCCGCAACATCCAACGAACAACTAACATAGGACATAGAAGCCCGAAGGATTTTTTTGTAAATGGTCGCTTAGTCTGTCACTTATTGCCGGAACTTTTTTTACATTTTCTGTTATGTTGATTTAGTATTTTTTTCCTCCTCAATAATAGTTAGTAAACTGGTAACATGGCGGGTCACACCTTAAAATGTGATGTGGGCGTCATTGTATGCAGGTCTAAAACCTACTAAAGAAATCTTAAATACCACCCATGTTAGATGTAAACAAAGATACAGTATGCGATATGGAGCAGCTTGTGCGAGTAATCAAAATGAACAAAACTAGGTATTAGTGGATACCAAAACAAGTCAATAAAGCAACCTAACAACGAGACACAGTGTCAGACGACGTTTCGACTAAAAACCTTCATCAGGACAAACAAAAGACCACAGTCAACAAATCTTACAATGTGATAGATATAAGAAGAAGGGAAAAAAGGAAGATGTACAGTAGCGAGTAGGAAACGGAGGAAGCAAAGATGGCAACATGACAGGGGAGAAGGTGTAAGGTGAACACAAAGGTGGTAAGTAAGGAGGGAAGAGAGCACAGAAATGCAAACAGATAAGATGTATGAAAATAAAATAAATTAAAACTTACCTTAGCTCGATCATGATTCGCAGTGAAAAAGGATGGAGAACTAGAGGTTGAATAGTAAACAGTGGTCACACCTTCAAGGACGCATACGGTAGACATAGGCAAGCACGAACATCCGTTGCAATTATAAGCAATAAAATCGAGCGGACGAAGGCCCGATCAAAGAAAATGAGACGGGTTACAAAACAGGGAGTTAGGAAAACAAGAACCTAGTGTTAGACAGAGGCGTAGTCACCAAAAGGAGGCAGGTGTCAGCCATGACTCGAACAAGGTGTCCTATAATAACAGATAGAGAGAGAGAGAAGAGAGAAAGGGGGTTGAAAGAATCTGTGTTATCCCAGCCACCAATTTCCTATCTAGGGTTGTTACCCGACACTGGAACTTTTATCCCTTGATTTTGTACGAGTAATGTTGTTTCCAAGTCAGTAATCAACCGACCAGGTAATTTTTTTCCCAATTCACTTGGAGGCTGGTAAGTAAATCAATTTTTGTTTAATCTCCCTAGCTTTGTGGTTAAAAAGTTCACTGTGTTATCAAGAGGTAGCTGGTTCGACTCCCACTCGTGATGTATTATTTATAAAGATAATTTTAGGAGATTATCGCATTTAGTGACGTGAATATGAGTGGTAATCTCAGTAGGCGACATGTCACTTTCTTGAGAGAGGCGGAGTACAAAAGGGTAACCCGAGTACAATTACATAAATCCCCTACCCCTTTGAACCTTTTCATTAAGATGGTACTCTGCAAAAGTATTTCACGTAGTCCACCCGATAATTGTCATGAATGTAAGTTTTCTGTCGTAGATCTACTGGAGAAACATGTATGTATTCCTAAAGTTATGGATATACAGTAATATTGTTCACTACACATAAATACTGACCTCATAATAAGAAATGAACCCTTTCTCTCCGGTAAACAACCCAGGATCTCCTGGTTGACCAGCAGGAGATCGTATATCGTGTTGGTTTTGGTTATCCAACGTGAAGCTTCGACCATACAAGGCTATTCCTATGTTCACTTTATCTCTGACAGCCCCTAAAGATATATAGTACTGTGCCACCCAGTCCTAAGGAAAGAAGTTAATATGAGAAAAATATAGATTATTTCTTTCAGACTTTGTGTACAGCTAATTCAGGAGAATAGGAATGGCTAAAGTACAATAAAGTACAATTTTCCTCAATGATATGAGCAAAATATTGACATATAAACACATTAACAACGAGCTAAAATAACTTCTCCCTTTGAATTATATATATATATATATATATCAGTATGACACAAGATGAATGGAACTGAAAACTGAGGAATCGTGCAAGACGAGATAAGTGGCTATTGTCGGCACTTATTATCTTGGTTGGCTCTATTACTGTCAACTGTCATGATGATATGTTTGTTGTTTGTTTGAGAACCCCAGGAATTGCGAGCAATTACCTCTTACTTCCTAAGTAGGGTGGTTTTTCTGAGCTTTCTTTCATACCCAGGAGATCTCCAGCTTTCGACTTAGTACAGTGCATATTGAAGGGGCCTTCTACTCAGAGAGGGTCTATAGTTGTATAGATAACATGTTACAAAGATTCCATAAGAGAGCTTCAATATAACGACATGTCATCTACTCAGGTTTTCTGTTGCATGTGTGGTTTGTCTAGTGGGCACTTGGTGAGACCCACAGACGAAACCGCATGCGTGTCATGATGATATTTAAAAGTGTTATGTTGCTTAGCTGCTTTGAAAAGAAGATATGTGATGTAATGAAAATGTGGAAGATTACCAGATTTAGATATGCGTCTTTTCCAAGATCACTAGGATGCGCGTACAATGGAGAGTTCAATCCTGTGTAAGGCTCCCAGCTTCCGTGCAAATCGTAGGTCATTATGGAGATAAAATCCATATACCTGTAAACGACGACATTGACAAATTACTAACGATGAATACGGTACAATTATACAGTATGTATGTGCATGTATATCATTTGTGTGCTTAAGGCTTAATTGTCTGCATGATTCCAGGAAGAGGCAATTTGCGCGTTTTTATGAATATCGCCTCGATAAGTTGCTCATGACATCTATTCGCTAAAATAGTGAGGCATAAAATAGTGATAATACCCTCGCCAATTTCATTCGGTGTCACCCACTTCATTCAGTATCACCCACTTCATTCCATATCACCCACTTCATTCAGTATCACCCACTTCATTCCATATCACCCACTTCATTCAGTATCACCCACTTCATTCAGTATCACCCACTTCATTCCATATCACCCACTTCATTCAGTATCACCCACTTCATTCCATATCACCCACTTCATTCAGTATCACCCACTTCATTCAGTATCACCCACTTCATTCCATATCACCCACTTCATTCAGTATCACCCACTTCATTCAGTATCACCCACTTCATTCCGTATAATCCACTTCATTCTGTATCACCCTCTTTATTCGGTATCACCATCTCTTTGGAAGACGTTCGTCTGGCATAGTGACGATGTGATCGGCCCAACGAAATTATAACCTGATCAACAAGGCATAGATGCTTTCCAACTTGTGGTGCTTTTTTTTGTGAATCTTCGTATTTAGAATGTGATCTTGTCCACGTATATATTATAATATTTAAAATAATTTAAGTAATTTAAATAACATGGATTTCAATAATTAATCCGTATATTATAATATTTGTATTTCTTAATCTTCTTCAGCGTTCATTCTCAAACTCCTGCTTCTCTTCCTTGTAGCAAGACCATGGTCCTACTAGATTCCCAGCAGGATGTAGTCCTGAGAATGGAAATGCGTTGTGTCACCGTTTTATTTGCGCCAATGGCCCGATACATCCGTCGTCGGTGGGATATTTTTATTTAAAACAAAGGTTTATATATATATAATGATTAGTGGTTTAAATCCGTGGTTGGAATCCATTAAAATGTGCGACTATTTTCACCAACTGTCCTAAATGCAGCTCATTGATTATTTAACTACACTATGAACACTATGATGATGACATCATCAAGAGCCGTCGCCGCAACGAAGATTGGCTGAAACAGACCTCCAACATCCCCTGTCTCTTGTCTTAGTGGTGCACTCTGCTAGACTGTAACCTGTCCATCTTGTGATGTTACTCTCCCACTAGTATCTCTGCCTACCTCTTGCTCGCTTCCCTTTGACTTTACCGTCAAGTAAGATCTTCAATAAGGTGTCATGCTTTTTAATGTGTCCAAAATAGTTTATTTGCTTGATCTTTATTTCGCTTAGTAATTCTTTCTTCATTTTAAGAGTTTTTATAACCATTTTGTTCGTTTTCTTCTCCTTCCATGATGCTCTCCCTTTTCTTCTATATACCATATAGGCATCAATTCAGTATTCTAATTGTTTGTTTTTGTGCATGTTTCTGAGCCATACATTAATATAGAATAGATGTAGCATTTTATAATCTCATTTTTAACTTGTTTGTAATGAACTCATGCACGTTAAATATTGTAATTATCTTAAAAGTTCGGATTAATGATTTAAATTGTTTTTGAACTCATTTTGAAGATTAAAAATAATATATCCGCTTAGATTATTTAAATTATTTTAATTGCTTTAAATATCAAAAAATTATTCAAAAAATGTTAATACTTTTTAAATTCACTCACATTAAATTGTCTAATTACTGTAAGAACATAGTCTTTATGAATTTCAATTATCAATTCAACTTACTGTAAAAGATAAGGTATATTGAACCCAATGTCGATGTTGTTTTTTCCAGCTGGCAGTGCTCCAGTCAATAGCAATCGGGGTTGTCCACTAGTTTGAGCATCAACTTCGAAAGCGCTTCTCAATTCCTAAATATAAGTATTAAAGATACACGGTTCATGTCAAGCAGATGTGGCCAATTTTTTTATGGAACTAATCTTATACATTATTAACGATACGAACTTTCGTTAAAGGTGCATACAACTCAACATCCATCGATCTGCGCGTGACACACTGGAAGCCCACCACTTCCCCTTTTCTTGGAACACCGTTTGGGTGTGGGGGAGCTCTCAATGCGTTACACGAAGACCGAATTTAGCCCTAGCAGACGCTTTGCGTTCTTAATACCGCTTCACGGAAGCTCAATGAAATCAAACCTACTATTAAAAAGATGGACTGTTATCACGTGATGAGGTCACATTTTCGTATCATGTACCGATACACAATACATATATACGTATAGTGTGTGCATGTATGTGTGCATTTATATGTGTATTTGTGTACATTTATATATTTTTTATTGATAATAAAATGTTTAATCTAACTTGGTATTTTACCTCGAAGGAAGCAGTATGCCGATTCACAACCTCCATTATATGTTTATAGTATGTAGTTCTTCTATATTGGCTACATTAAGATATGCCCTTACCTGCGCCATGTAATGCCGTACCTTAATGATGCGTGCATTAAATGAGAAAATTCAACACAAAATAAAACATTTGGGACGACAATTAACATACATATAATATTTGAACTAAACATAATAAATCTATATATACATTCATAGATTTCCTCATGGCAGTCTGCAGTATAGAAAACCTCTGCGCAGAAAGTAAACAAATCTGTATTCGATACGTTTTTTAAACTATTGTCGTGATTTTTATTAGTAAATATTTAGATACTTGAAATCGCATTGATTATTTTGGTATGCAATTCCAAGTATATAAATAGTAGCCAATTAAAACCACGACAATAACCCAAAAAAAAGTAGCGAATGAAGGCTTGTTTACTTTCTGTGCAGAGATTTTCTATACTGCATACGTTTATGGATTTCCAATAGTTGCTGACGATTGTATTATTTAACATTGTTTGATATGTATGGTTTTAAAACCTTTTAAGCTGAGGCATGCATCTATCTCCTTGGACCAGAGTCAACTTCGGTTATATCAGGTAGGCCTATGTTGACCATTTATCTACTTATGATCTCGTGGTCTATGATTATTACCAATCATTATTGTGCGAACAAATATTGCTTAAATCGAAACACAGCGTGATACGTGCCGCGGTGAGAAACCATCTGATTTCTCTCATGCTACGGTTTCTATATCGTCTGATAGTGTTTAGATCTAAAAAGGGCTGGTAATATCAATGAAAAGAAATTATGATTGTTATTATTTGACATTATCAGAGATAAAAACACATTTAGATAGCTTCGGCAAGGTATGAATTTTTCATAACTTATAAAGAATGGATGAGCAAGAAGTCATATGGTTTGAATTTAAGTCAATCGATTCCCAATTCCAGTTCACTGAACTATGCAAACATTATACAATTTTGGAAGGAGAAAAACCGAAAACATAGTTATCATTATGACATTAACATTGTATTCATGAATAACTGCAATTTTCCACGATACGGCGATGAACAGGTTACCTGCATAAGCAGCACCAGTTTTTCTTTGTCGTCGGCTGTACTGCCTCCAGAACCAGGATATTCCCAGTCTACATCCAAGCCGTCAAACTTCTTCTGTCGTAAAAATGTTACTGCATTCTTAGCAAACGTTGACCTGGAAGCAGTGCTGGCTACTACAGGAATAAACGGTAGTGACCCCATGTTGTAGCCTCCAACTGCTAGAAGTATTTTTAGACTTGGATTCTTTTCTTTAAGCTTCATGATACGTTCATACCTGGACATGGACAAAATGTATGCATCATAGAATTTGAAAATATTCATGAATATAATAAACAGAATAGAGTTAGAAAATATCCATGAATAATAATGTACAACATTAATATGAATAAATGTAGCGAAACTAAAGTGCCGAACAATATAATGCATCAAGCCAAATACTGCCGACGAGTATGTTTCTTCATAACTCCCTGTCTATTGTAGTCTTAATTACTACAATCGATAACGGCAACTCATCAAGCATCTCCTCTCTTTGTCTTCCTCCGTATTTTTCTTATTAACCTTTCAAGTGGCTATTAAATATTCACGTTTTGCACTCCTCGTAACATGCCGTATTAATTTTGATTTTCTACCTCTGTTTCAGCGGCGGGTGAACTTTTTTGTGTCAATGGCCATTTATGAATGTATAACATCATTCGCAGGCCATACAAAATTATCAACTTAAAATATACACTACAATATTAGCTCAAACAATTCATAAAACATAACTCGCCCCTAACGTGATGGCTAGTACTCTTTGGTGAGGTGTGTTATATTTGCTGATGTGGCTGATTTGTATACTTTTAATTGTTTTTCCAGGCTTTCTCGGTCAGTTGGAGCTCAGACGATTCTTTGCTAAGTTAAGTTTTGAAAAGAGCTTCTCTCAGCAATAAGTTGCTCAGAACACATCTTCATAATGCAATTCATGTCTCCTCAAATGAAGAATTTATCAGCTGAGAATGTAACATTTATAGAACTAAAGCAGTGGGATGTTGTGTATAAAGCATCGGTTATCTTCGGTGGGCTTCGGTTATCTTCAAATGATCCCGTGTGCCAAATAACCCCTACTCTATTTATTGCTATAATGTGTCGTGTAATATACCTTACTCCAATATCTTTGAAGACGTATGTGTTAATTTCCTGAACTTAACGTGTCCGTTTTAATTATTATTCTTACAAACCACATTTCAATAACCTCTGGTAAATTTGTTAATGTTGTATATTATATAACAGAGATAGTGATGGATGCCTTATCAGAATTGAGACCTCCAATATTGTTTGATGGTTGTAAAGGTCTGATACAACTAAATTGGACTAATGTCTGTGGTTGAAATGATTTTTACCTTACCATAATAGATATATTTTACTTAATTAACCAACTGTTTTTTTCACAGTCCGCTATTGTGTATATTATGTCTGGCTCTGTGGCGAAGTGGTACAGAGCGTGTCTGTGACGGCCAAGGTACCGAGTTCGATCCCCGCCACAGGCTATTGTGCATCCGGACCGTTCAGAAAGCAACGATAAACTACTGAACGTATTTATATTGCCTAGAAAATCATCATAGCCAACAAATTCTGGGTTGATAGCTACGTCCTGAAAAGGATATACTACCAATAACAATATTAGCTTGAAATTGTCTTCATCGAGCGCTCGATGTCTCATCGAATGTTGACTGCATCCGATCTCCAACACGCTCTGTTTCTTGCTTTGGCGGTGCACTCTGCTACACCGTAACATGTCAATCCCATGACGTTTCCCTCCCACGTGTATCTATGTTTACCTCTTCATCGCTCTTCAACTTGACATTCAAGTAATTTTTTCATCAAGGTCTTCTCATATGTCCAAAATATAAAGAATATATTTGTTTGATTTTTATTTATTTCTTTTAAAAGCACTTATCCTATTTATGCTTCAGTGCGCGATGTTGTAACTAAGCAATGAAGGAACTAAAGCTGCAGGCAGCGGACCGCATCATATGGAGAACCAAAACCTCTGCCGTATGTGTCGCTTGCGGCACGAAAGGAACAAACTAACTAAGCGATGTTGTATTGCTTTACATACATCTCATTTATACAACGGTGACAATAATATGTATAGAGGATGTTCTATTTATGACAATGATGGTGCTAGTACTGATTTTGTATTCATAAAATAATTATGAACGAGTTCAATGAATTATTCAGAATATAACAAATAAATAACTCACATTCCCACACTCCATTGAGTAGATTCGTCATTCCACTCAAATGGCTGAATGTCCAGTCCAGATGGTTTTGCAAAGGCGTAGACTACGTGACTACACAGAAAGGGATCCACATTTTCAGGATAAAACAGCCCTTTGCCATGTCTGTACTGTGCCCAATTTGTGTAGTAACACACACTGCGGAAGCTGTCTATTGGAGAGGAGTACAGCAGGTTTAAAATAAAAGTTGAGCATTTGAGTAGTAGGATTGTCAACTAAATAACGATATATTTGTAGCATGATTGTCAACTAAATAACAATATATTTGTAGTAAGATTGTCAACTAATTAACGATATATTTGTAATATGATTGTCAACTAAATAACGATATATTTGTAGCAAGATTGTCAACTAAATACCGATATATTTGTAGTAAGATTGTCAACTAAATAACGATAAATTTGTAGTATGATTGTCAACTAAATAACGATATATTTGAAGTAAGATTGTAAACTAAATAACGATATATTTGTAGTAAGATTGTCAACTAAATAACAATAAATTTGTAGTAAGATTGTCAACTAAATAGCGATATATTTGTAGTAAGATTGTCAACTAAATAACGATATATTTGTAGTAAGATTGTCAACTAAATAACGATATATTTGTAGTAAGATTGTCAACTAAATAACGATAAATTTGTAGTAAGATTGTCAACTAAATAACGATATATTTGTAGTAAGATTGTCAACTAAATAACGAATTGTTTATAGTAGAATTCTCAACTAAATAACGGTACAATACGGGGACAAGTACCTACGTTTTTACTAAACAAATCATTTAATTCATTTAATTATTTAACGACTCTAAATGTAGGTTAAGACGCATTTTGCAGTCGCTAGATGCATTCATCTGCTGGTGAGTGCGTCGATCTACGCGCTACGCACTGACAGCCTCCGCCCCAGGGTCATCAACTCAGTGCGTAGCGTGCAGATCGATGCATCCGGGAGCAGTCACATCGACATTTTAATCTCCGATTAAATTAACCACTGTGACAACAAGTTTTAATAAAATGTTGGAATGTAGGTACGTCTCCACGTATTGAACCTAAATAACATATAATTGTCAATCGCTTAGCGTGAATTTTTACAGAGCACACGCCAAGTGACCTTTTCTTAGTATGTTGGTAGATCTCCCCCCCCCCCTACCCCACCACCCTCCCCCCCCCCTTCCCATTTTCTCACCAGAAACACGTATGTGCGTTCATATATAAAATGTTCACTAGTTTTAAAAAACATTCTTTATATAATCTTCTAAAGCAGCTCCATGCGTCTGTTCTTTGTTTCTTCGAGCATGTTCAGTACCCCCACAAACGTTATCTTGAGTGCTACATTTACTTGAGGTTATTGTTGAATACATTCACAGAACACATGTAAGATATTATCTAAAACACATTGACTTATTGATTAAAGCACTATTAGTCACTAAATAACACATTTTCCTACACCATAGAAAAAAAACAGTACCACGTTTGTGATATCGTCACACTGTAAAAAAAAATGCAAATTCTGCAATAATAAACAGCATTTCTCATCAGATTCTTGGAATTTTCTTTTTGGATGCACCTAGTGTTGCTGGAAAAATATTTGTCACCAAGTTCATATTGTTTAATGTTCATAAACAATAAAAGAATTATTGATGCGACTGCATCATCTAGCATAGTGACAACATGTTGTTATATCTTGGTAAGACTGCATCATCTGACATCAGAGCGACAATATATTGTTATATCGTGTCAGATTGCATAATCTGGCATCAGAGCGAAATTTTTTTAACATGAGCAGTAATGCCAATTTTGGGATGAATTTTTGTCTTCAAAATTCATGAAAGGTATTTGGGAGTACAGCAACTTTAAATTCATTTACAACTCAAATTAGACACTGTTTTATGTAGAATTTTAACTGTTCGCCAGGTTCATCATGAGTTATATTTTTTTTAATGTTCCTGCACAAAAATATGGTATAATAAATTATTATGTTCAATTTATTTTTTATTTCAATTGTTAAAGTAGTGATCAAACTCAACGTCATTTTTACGTCATGGTTTGAACTATATTTAACTGTACTTCAGAAAATCACTGCTATATGCAGTATTTGGTCTGTATTTGATCTCCTTCTACTTTGCGTTGCACGTTTGTGAGTACACGGACAAATAGATCAGATGACGTAGGAAAACGCACCGTCATTTTAATTTGTGTACTACGTCATGGTTCGACTTCCATTATAACGGCACTGCATAATATCAGTGCTGTATTCAGACGTTTTAGTATTTGATCTGAATTATAATCAAATAAAAGATACAAGTGGGAGAGTTACACCACACGATGGACATGCTACAGTCTAGCAGAGTGCACCACCAAGACAAGAGACAGGAGATGCTGGATATACGTTGCAGCCAACCTTCGTTGCGGAGACGGCACTTAAAGATGATGATGATGAACTATTGAAGAAAGAGTATTTTTGGTGGAGCACGTGTTTTTTAACGGTGGCAGGTATTTGAATGTGGTTATTCAACAATTTATGATGTCATTCCCTAAAACTCCACCGCCTCAACCTAATTCTGTTAGAAATTTAATAAACAAATTTCGCTGCTCTGGCAGTGTTCATGATGTGCGTCGTCCAGGTAGACCATCTGTTTCTGAAGAAATATTTCCCAACATCCAGGAAAGAATACTAATGAGCCCAGGTAAATCAGTAAGAAAGTTGGAACAAGTACACAAGTCAAGAGGTACTATCCACAATATCATGAAGAAGAAATTCAAGTTACATCCGTACAAGTTTTCCGTTTTCACTCAACTAAAAGAAGGAGATCATCAATGCAGATAACTATTGCATGTGGTTTGATAATGTTCTTGTTCAGGAAGGTGAAGAATGTGATGTTATTTTCTTCACAGACAACGCATGTTTTCATCTTTCTGGGTACATAAACAGTCAGAATGATCGTATTTCGAGCGACGAAAATATGCATGCACCCAGTGCCTCTCCATGATCAGAAAGTTGGTGTGTGGTGTGAAATTAATCGTAAGCGTATAATCGGTACAATTTTCTTCAACGATACCATAATTACAGAAAGATACCGGATAAGCGTTCTGGAACCATTCGTAGCCAAACTTTCAGAGTGGGATATTGAACTAGGAATCCCTAAATTCTTAGATGGCATTTTTGCAAATCGCATAATCTCTCGCGGAATTTGGCCTGCACCGTCTCCCGATCTTACTCTGTTTGGATATAACTCTTCTTGTGTGAACTGACAGGAAAAACGTACGAAAACAATCCACATAAAATCAATGAACTTCAGGTTCCAATTGTCAACAACATTAAAAACATTTCACAGCCCTTCCTGCACAAGGTCTTTGAAAATATGGGGGGGGGGGGGACGTATCCATACTTACCAGCTAAACCTTGGCGGATATTTTCAACACATTTGTGAACAGAGCTGTAATGTGAAAAACTACCCAAAATAAAACACACAGTGGCAGTATATGTTGCAGGTGGGGAATACAATAGTTTGAACATCAGTATTGTCACAAGAACGTAGCTATTAATTTGACACCCTATATATATATGAAAATTCTGCATGAAATAAAGCAAGGTGGTATTCAACCATCAAAAAATCGATAAATCTTGTGAAAAGAGGGGAAATGCAGCAGCTCAACAGCAAAAAGTAGCTTAAAAGTCATGGGTAGATCAAGTACCATCTATAATGGTCATCCAATACAGAATTGTCAAAGACCTTTACGATCAGAAATGAGTTTATTATCAGTCTACGAATTATAGTCAAGGACATTACTCTAACTGAATTTTATAAAGGACATGTAATATGGTCATCTTCACTTGTGATGTACAAATATCAAAAATGAACATGTATTAAATAATTATGATATACTCGAGTTTAGTAAACCACATTATAATGCGACTCTAAAAATGGTCATGCTATCCATCAAGACAAAACAGACTTACCTGTATACGCCACCATAGCAAATACAAATAGTAACCACAACATCTTCGTTTCTTTTCTGAAAAATATAAATAAAAATTAAATATTCTTTGTTTTTGTTCATGTACCGCCCACTCCTAATACAATACAGTAAAAATTATAGTTCACCTATTGAGTACTGTGCTTTTGTTGTCATATGTACATGTACTTTGTTAATTCTCGAAGCCTTGGTCTGGACGTTCTAGTTTGTTTATTATTTTTAGTTTAGTATTCTTCTTGTATTATGTTGTGTGTTTTTTTAAATTATAAAATCAAAGAATGCAGTCGGTATATAATGGAAAATATTTTTGGAATACAACAATGACAGGTTAGACAAGAATGTTTCAGGAAGGACGATAGGTAATCACATAAAGGCAGTAATATAGAAAATGTCTTAGTAAAAGTAACATATTTGTATCCTGTGCTAGCAATCACCAATACCATACTTAATTGCTAAATTAAATACTTGACTAAATGTATTGCTTGGCCCGAAATCGAAGCATATAATAGCACAGCTGTCACCAGCTATGAATGTCGCAGAATGTGACTAAAGAATTGTTACATTCGATGGGTTAAAATTTACAAAAACCTATCTAAGTCCGGTCGGATATGTCAGTTCGAAAGTCGCATATGTTACATCCAAACTGTAAATATTAACACAACAAATTCCCTTCTCCGGATTAAATTCTGCTAAGTATCAGGATTTTGTGAACGAAAGCAGAATAAAATGGATACTTGATTGGTTCATTAGTAATGCTAAAGAAATTAGGTAAAGGTCATCTTAGTATATGGATTCATTGTTTCTTGAACTTTACAAGTGTTAACAATATAATAAATAATTGAAGTGTACCAAGTATAGGACACTTGTGCATTAGTTCACAAACTCCTGCAGGATATAGTCCGAAGAATGAAATGCGCTGTAGCATGGTTTATAGATTGGCTACGATATCTTAACTTTTCGACAAGGCCTATCTGACCTAGACATGCGTATTGAACTCAGTTACAAATGGGATGAGAGTTCATACTTAACACGAAACTTCTAAGGTACTCCTTATTAGACACGTATGGCAGATCTTTCTGATGATATTCTTTGCTGTCCTATTGGATCAGGCAGCACGCGAGCACCATAGAACACTAATTTTCCTAATCGGTTATGTGTATTGTTGAATGTTTCAGCATAGTAATCAGAGAATTAAATCAAAGGAATGAGGAATTATAATAATTCTGAGGTGCAAACGGTCTCGCATTGCTCTCGTGCGGATCCAGGGTTAACAGGTAACCAAGATTATAAAAGTACCTCCTCCGGGTGCACCACGGAAAAAAAATACGGCTGTTATTGCTGTCTTACTGTCCAACACGTTTAGACTCGTGTACGTGGATGTGTAGGCTGTAGATGGAATGAAAATGAACTGTAGAGAGACAGTCAATATCTCCGAAACCTCTACGCCAACACACCCGGCAGCAATGTCTGCACGCAGTGATGTAAGGCATCTGTGCATCTCGTCTCAGTCAGCCAAAAAGGCAGAAACATTGGAGGGACGGCCAATGTCCCGATATGAGTAGATCTCGCTAAGGTACGGTGATCCTAAGAGCACACATTGATCTTGGAAAAGGCAACAAGTGCTAGCAGTGTTGTGTATATGAAACGATATAACGGCAACATAGCTACAATTGTCCAGCACGACACCAATTAACGGAAGTGATGTTCATGCACAAGAACACACAGAAGCCCACATGTCAAACAAGCCTGGGTAGAACTCTGCTGTCGAGTTTTTCTTGTACCGGAATTCGCGGATTTAAAAAAAAATTTAGTATCCGATGGACACATGCAAAACACGTACAAGGAAACATATTCTGTTCAGCCAGAGAAGAAACTTCTAGTCCCCGGTTCTCCTAAATATGTGTTTAGACTCAGATTTCGACAAGTGGTTCACGACGTCGATGAATGACACCTCGGCTAAGAATACGATCAAGCATGTGCCCAACTCTTCTGTCGTGTTCTTCCTAAACCGGAACCAGGCTCATGGATGAGAAAAGGTTCAGCACCCGATGGGCACACACACACAATACGTCTAATTACACGAGATAAGTTCACTGGTGCGGAACACCTCGTGCAAGATAGACATGGATGACAAATCGTCACGGCGTAGAGTCAATACACATTCGCCGCCTGGCGACAGATAGGAAGACTGTTACAGACTAGGGTAGCCCACCCGAAATGGCAAGGCATGCCTAAATCGACTGTGTTGGACCTACATGGCGCATAACGGTGGCACAACGTAGCTATGCTTCCGTCGAAAAGCTCACAAATCTTCGTGTTAATTATTAAGGAGCGAACGCAAGAAAATAAAAATAATTCTATGGAATAGTAAGGGTGTAATGATTAAAAAATTAAAGTTTGGGAAACTTCTTAATGAAGAAAAGATGTACGTGCTGTGAACACCGGAATCTACGAGGCGTGCTTTAATGAAACCTGCACGTGCTGCATCACCTATACCTGCACGTGCTGCATCACCTATGCCAGCACACGATTAGCGGGAAGATGTCATCACTGATATAATAAAAGTCTCTTCGCATGCATAGTAATGCACGAGTCTGACCAGGCTGCGGAAGATCACTTGTTTACTTATCACCCTTCCGAAAAAAAGTCTTGCCTATTCTTTCACTGTTTTCTTTCAAACGCAGTTTCCACCACACACCGCCTGCATTTTTTGATAAATATTGGTTGGCCGACATCCTTCGGCTATAAGAGACTACATTGCTACTCGTTACTCAAATTTCGACGGAATCCTTATCACATCGGCTATGTTGACGACTGCCTACACAAGACACCATACGAAGAGAACGACCACAAGACCATTTGTTCATTGATCTGTACTTATTAAATCAGGGATAACCTCACAGTAAAGTGCTGGAAGAGGAAGTAACGAAGCACGTAACAAAGTTACGTAGCGTAATGTAACAAAGCACGGGTGGGTGTAATTTTAACACGCCTTGTACCTTGAAAGTGAGCAACACTCTTGACAAACTCAAGTGGTAACAGTCGAGATGTGAACTAGATTTGCTAAGTTGACAATGATTCGTCTCGAGCTTTAGCAGTTGATTCTAAACTTCTGCACTATAGAAAGAAATCTTTAAAGTTTCAGAGCACACGATGTTTAATTTTTACTCAACAATACTGGAAACTATCATCATCAGTTAGCATATACTGAACAGGATGTAGCAGTCATCAAAGCCTTTCGAAATGTATGTCTAATTTGAGTCATTCTTTCTACTTCTGTTACTGTCATGTTCAGGTGATCTTTGATGTCTTGCGTCCATCTTCTTCTTGGTCTTCCTGTTGTTCGTGTCCCTGGCATCATCCCCTCCATTATGGTCTTCTCTAAGAAAGTTATCAGAAACAAATGACCGTAGATACGTCTTCAGTGGGGGGGGGGGGGTTATCTTAAAAAAATAGGTCATTCGCCTATCTTCGTGTTAAGTTCCGCTTTATCGTGAGAAATAAATGTGATGACCATTTTGTGAAAAATTGTTAGTGAGCTGATATATGACCCACCATTTGGCTAAATTTCTAATATTAAAAGGCATGCTCTGATTTTCTAAGTGGGAAAGGGGGGGGGGTTGCGTACTCCAACCCCCTCCCTCCCTTTATCTACGGGCTTGCACAAGCATCTATTGCCAAGCACTAAAATATTACATCTTACAATAAATTCCCTTTCAGAACCAAACAACGTCATTAGTAGGAGACTGTAATAGTTACTCCGGATACAATTACAAACACCGTAATGACGTTTTACTAATCACTGAAAACAGAAAAATCTCATATATCAGCGTTTCCACTAAAATGACCTTTGTCATGAACGCAACATAGCACAGAATACGTTAAGGAGACACTGCTAGTGATAAAATCACAAGATTAATTATAATCTGCGAAACACTGGAATCATTCATCTAGCTGGGGATAATGAAGATGATAATGAGGATGATGATGACGATGAATAATCCTTTTAGTTGGGAGCAGGTAGTTCCTGCCAGCATACAGCATTTCTCACAGTAAGGTTCATTGTGTTAAAGGCATGGTCTGTTAGACGCTAGCTGGGAATATTTAGCCACAGGCTCGCAAAGAAAAGAGAGCAACAATAAAGTTATAGAAAATCGTCCTCATAAAGAAATCACACTTATAACTATCTTTATTCTACTAATGCTAAAAATCTCAAAGCATTCTAGATCTTGCTGTTACACACAATATGGCATTCAAAGAGTGACAGAAAGAGAAGTTACTATACAACATATAATGTCTCATTCTCACTGCAGAAGAGAAAATCTACAAAGGAATCACAAAGCCTTAGATATTGAGTGATGTATGTATGAAAAACTCAAGTAAAATGAAATCAGTCCTCTACATTATGACCATTTCGCTTCAACTGTTTTAGCAAGAAGTGTCAAAGGACAAACTTCGCTGTCAGTATTCGTGGATTTTTTAATTTTAAAAGCTCCTGCTAATGTCCACACTTATACCTATTATTTGCATAGTTCAATAATCTAGAAATGTTCGTGTATCGGTTCCCAAAATTATTTTCTGCACATTATTTATCATATTCTATCTCTGTCTATATGTTCCTTCAGCGCCGAATACGGTACATATGGCAGGAACCAAAGCTTTGCAGTTTGAGCGATGTGATGCTAGTGTTGTAATCATTGCATGTTGTTGAGGCCCATTGTTACACCCTCTTTGATGGTTGTTCTCCAAAGAGTGTTCTATCTTGGTCTTCCGCTTCTACTTTTGTCATCTGGTAGGTCCTACCCATTTCAATGCTTGTCGTCATTCATTGTAAGGACATGTCCGATATAGTCCACCGTTTCTTCTTTTTGTTGTAGAAACATGTACCAAATTAGCAACAGCAAATTGCTGGGTTAATCCGTAGCTGTTCTCAGATATTAGGTTCTACGAACTGCGTTCCTTATCTTAGGTTTTCCGAGCTTTTCATTTCTCATCTTACGAATAATTTGGGTGGCTAGCCAATGTAAATCATGGATCAATAAATGTCGACCAACATGTGATCAGGGCCGATAATCTAAAAAAGGCTGTGGTTAATTGGTGCTTCCTAAATATGGTAGCTACCGACCTTTATTTATTTTTGGTAGAGATTTATCCTAAAAACAGCGGACCGCAACACATAGAGAATCAAAACTTCTGCCCTGTGTGCCGTCTGCGGCACGAAAGGAACAAAGTGATTTATGAGAAGAGGGAAGGAACTCGTTGTAACAGCAGACAAGTTGAAGATAAGATGCTTAACAATATAACATTGTGGAATGGGATAACGTCGGTATAAGAAATGATTGGCAGCACACGAAATAGAAAACGGCTGAAAGACATGATAACCAACGTCACACTGTATGAACCATAAGAAAAAGAAGTTATTTCTTGAGAGGCAGTTTAGTCGGTTGGTGGACAATTGGCAATGTTCACTGCGAATAATGTTTCCACAACCTAAATGAAAAACACGTGTACAAAAAATATTTCTGTTCATGTTCCGTTAGGAATGAAATAGTTTTTGATTATCCGCCGTTATTTTAATATTCACTTCTTGCTGTAGACTTCCTGTTATGATGAAAGCTTACATTATATATGTATCTCATCAGAAAGTCTTTGTTCACATACTTCATTTTAGAATATTGTCAACTGTTGAGTGTCTGAATGAAACAACACTTAGAAAGATGTATCACTAGACATAGCAGACACTGTATCTATAAGGTTATGGCATGACCGTCTCAAGACCTCTGCAAAGAATTCATTAGGATTTCATTCGTTACAATTTTTATTATTGTTGCGGTTTCATTGGTCACTATTTATATGCTTGGAGGCGCCTTGGCTATTTTGGTATGAGACTCCACGTATATAAATATTGGCCAATTAAATCACGAAAATAATCAACAATATAACGAGTGAAGTTATAGTTTATTATGTGCAGACGTCTTATATAACTGCAGACGACATTTGTTATGTTTTATCCTCTCTGAGCAGAAGATTTCTTCTTAAAAACATAGCACACCGCTGAAAGTTGAAGAATTCTGGGTATGAAATACAACTCTGGAGAAACCTACCTATTGTACAAAAGTGTACAAGAGCTCTATTGCTTGCAATTTATGGAGATTGAATCAGATAGCAGTCTAAAAACATTTTACAATAGACATTCCAAGATCATTCATTCAACATCCTGATAACAATATTTCCAGTTGGACGGATAAACGAACCTTGAGACACCATACAAAGAAGCAATCTGAACTATTACGGTCGGGGAAAAGTTATTATCGTTCAGAATATCTATTTCTAACCCAAGTGTGTGAGATATTATAAGAAGAAACGGAAAATAAATAGATGGATAAAATACTTACTTGCTGTTGGCTACTTTACTAGACTATCTCTGGCAAACAGTTTATGTAATTTGTTACCGATTTACACGATTCTTAAGTTAAAAGACACCAGTTTTTAAGGTTATTAAATTATCAACAACTGATTTATCTGTTTTTATAGGTGTATCTAGTCTGATAATGTGTTTCTGATTGTATTATATGTGAATTTACGTACACGTGTATCTGTGTGTACGAGAGTGTATGTGTGTGAGTGTGTGTATGTGCGGTGTCTTGCAATCCGTTATCTTTTTTCCGGTTTAGTTAATCTTATCTCAAAATTACTGCTTTTGTTAATACAGTTTGATATATTTCTGTTCTATTTTTAATTAACTTCTTTCAAGATATCTTCATTACGCTTTTTATTTGCTCATAGTGTTCTTAACATTCTTCTTCTATAAAGTAACGTCTCTGATGCCTTAATATAATCTCTTATTGTTCTTCTGAGTGCCCAAGATTCACTTACATACATGAGAATTGGATCTATATAACTTCTATGAACGTGCTTTCTCACCTCAAAGATATATTACATTGGATGGTCTTCATCTTGTAAAATGTTACCTTTGCCTGTGCAATTCTACATTTGACTTCTTTAAACTAGCATGGTTTGGACTGGAAATAAATGCAGACATGATTCCTTATCAAAAACAGTAATACAGGGAACCGTCGAGGGGAGGGGGAAGTAGAGGAGGGCAAATAAAGACATGGACAGACAACATCAAGAAATTGACAGGAAAAGATTTTTCCTTACTCCTCTGCATCCAAGATGGAAATACCTTAGTCACATTTTACAACTACATGTAAACAGAATAAACCAACAAGCTGATGTGGCCGTTTTACCATGTGGTCACCTGAGGGTAAAAGAAAAAGAGGAAGACCTAAAACAACCCTTAAAAAACACCATTTTTAAAGAAGGGGAATTAATAGGCTGTAAGACCATCCAGGAACTAAAGCTGCAGGCAGCGGACCGCATCATACGGAGAACCAAAACCTCTGCCCTATGTGTCGCTTGCGGCACGAAAGGAACAAACTAAAACCCCCGCATTGTTGAAGATAGAAACCGCAGGAAGGGCTCTGTGTGCTGAAGCATCCAATTTGGTACACCTACTACCCTGTAGGACTGTGGTTTTATTTATACATCTTTTATCTGATATTATTAATGTACTTAAATATTTGCGTATGGTGATTTTTTCAAACTGCTAAAGTCAAATGTAGAGAAAGGCATGTCATTACAGCAGCCAGATGCTGATAAAAGCATATCATTGTTACAGCCAAGTACGCAAGTGGTTGCGTCTGTGGGTCTCATTAATGGCCCACTAGACATACCACCCATGCAGCAGAAAACCTTAGTGGATGACATGCCTTTATATTGCGGTTATCTTCTTAGAGAAGCTTCATGACATGTCATCTATACAGTTATGCTTTTATTTTGTTGTTGAAATGTGTTTCATGTTTACCTGAATATATATGTATGCACCCTCTGTGGTTGGGAGGGAGCCAGAGATGTACTGTGCGGCACTTGGGAGGAGGAAACTGACAGTACTGTGTTTTCCTATTACTGAAACCCAGCATAGAGGCACAGTGACTCATGACGTGACAATCCTTTTGACTTGAACATTTGGTTGCATGCCTGGAGCAATAGAGAAGTTAGGCATAACCAGTAGTCAATTGGTGGCTGGGAATGAGCACAGTGAACCCTATCTTGGCTTCAGTGGCTAAGAGCAGTGCATAGGTTGAAACCTACCTTCCTTGAGGTGTGATAGTTATTCTCTGGCTCTGTCTCGGGGTAGGCCGAAAATCTACAGACTTCCCAGTAATATAATGCCATTTAATGGCAGTAGGTCAAAGGGCATGAGCCCATGGACCGCTGGATCAGCAACCAACCAACCTACAGCTAAGTATAAACAAAGGCATGTCAATGATGTCACGAAAGTTACGTTTAAGCATGGTGGATGTTTCTTGTCCAAAGTCGACATAAACCACCCTTTCCTGTTGCCAGCAAACATGCCACTCGATGTATATGCTGCTATGCTCCTTTATATGACTATAAATCACTGGTTAATTTGTTATCATCTTTTAATGCGCCATTTATTTTGAGTATTTTTGGTAGAAAAAGTGTTTCTTATTAAAATTCTTATATGCATATATAGCTCGGAAGTCTAGTTGATAGTGAGCTTTTTTACTATCACCATGTTACAGCTGTTCTTCTATTATTTTTCTAATCCCTTATTGGTAGCTACGAGCATGAAACTGAAATATTTAGACCAACAACATTTAGATCGTGAATGAGGACTGATAATCGGGACTGTTTTTAATAAACCATGATATTTTTACTTATATAGTTAATTGACACACTATCGTATTTTTGTATAACTAATGTTGAGTTATGCATATAAAAGTAAAGGTATGTCCCATGGCAGCAACCTGCCGTCGGGGATGAAGATACCACTTCAAGTACTAAGCCGCAGCAACTACTAGACAGGGTGGCCAGTTCCCTTCCTTGCTGTCTTTGCCTCCTATAACTCATGCGTCAGGTATTCATTTACAGCTCAGTCGACTGGAGGAGTGGTCGTGTCAAGCAATATATCACAACCCTTACTTTTTTTGTATCCGGACGTGTTCTCGAACGAGCACGCAGAGAGCAAGTAAGCTCACTATCAACTAGGCTACCGTGCTATATATGCATATAAGAAGGCTCATATTTTTTTTTAAATGCAACGTACAAACGATTGCTGATTGCAACCACCACCGAAAGTAGCCCAAGGCCGTAGCTTCAAAATCAGTATTAAACGTCATCACAACCGAAATGGCCGTATATATCATTGCCTTAATAAGCGGATTTTATCTATAAAAAAAACATTTTAATCTCGTTCGTCCATTTTTGTGTGTAAATTTCACTTTTTGAACGAGAAATTGGAGACATTTTTGTGAAAAATCGCTATGGAGGGGATTTTACCGACAACAATGTCGGTAAAAACGTGTTCCTAGTCCTAAAAGTTATGTTTGAATTGGATTTGCTAAGAGCGTTTGTGTTTGTACCCCAATACCCCACCCCCCCCCCCCCCCACCTTCTCTACGGATCTGGAAGGGAACCAAAGCTTTCCCAAGAAACCAAAATTTCTAGTTTCGGCTTTAATTTCAACTTGCTATCGTATAACTTCAAAACAAATGCATTCTTCCAATTTGGTATACGAAGAGATGAAAACAAATTACATTGCGATTCGAAACGAATCATATCTCAGTGTCTTGAATTTGAGCACCGACGTCGGTAGTCCAACATGGAGAACAATGTATTTATTTATCAGGCAATACAGATAATGTATAAGTTTAACACAATGTATTGCTACGAAAATACGGATAGCTACAACATATAACTGTAAAGCAACATATGAACGATGTTTTGATTTTCAACTATACTCGTTTTTATGTGACATTGCTTTATCTTTGTTTCGATTACTTCCTTGTTCTCGTATCAAGAGTTATGATTGCTGATTATCATCAGTGTAAACTGAACAAGTCTGTAGATACTCCTATCTCCGTATCAATAAACTTATCAGATTATAGCGCCCAACAGTTTCACTTCGTTGCTGATTTATTCATCTCTTCGTATATCTATTGTGTTGATCTTTACTAGCCTTACCTTACATTTATATCAAACGTGGTTGCTTTCTTTTATGTCCCTTGATGTCTACATACATTATAGTGGAACATTCCTTCTACATGCACGCATATACACTTATCTTTACACGGATCTCGCCTAGTCTTGAGAGCGACAATTATTCACATTTGAAAATCTTAGCGGACGAGGTCCCTTAGCGAAATAACTCCGATCTATCCATTGATGTAGCTATTTACACTGTGCTCATGCTCGCCAGTTTGGTTTAATGCATTCAACCACTGTTTGTCCTTGCACGAATATAAACGTAATATCTTTATGGTCACCTATTGCGTCAGTATTAGCCTTTCTGGTCACCTCAAGACGGCGGACAAATGCCTGACATAATTATTAAGTATGAATTAGCATAGTTCTGTGACATGAGCTATACAGTGCCTTTGTCTCCGTCGTAATGTAGTTCGTAGTTGTAATGGAGGCACCTCTAGATTGCATGCATAAGCATAGCTCTGTTATATCACCTTGCATTACTGTGACATTAGCTATGACAGTGCCTTTGTCTCCGTTGTAAGGTTGTTGGTAGTTGTAATAGAGTCACCTCAGGATTATTTGACAGTTTCTCCACTGGACCATGCGGAAAAGCCCAAGCACAGTGTTGATGACTAATGACGTACACATCTATTTATCTATTATCTTTTCTCTGCTTTTTCTTTACAAAACACCGCAGGATTGAATGACGATAGGTTTTCGTGCTATGGCACGTTTGGTCGCTTGATATGCAGTAATATTGCGACGTCTCAGATTGCTGGTAATTCCTTAAATCCACTTTCTTCTTGATCTTCCTTTGTATCTTGATGTTTCAATTTTCATGTTGTATGCTCTTGCAGCTGGCCAGTAAGGGTGTATTCATTCAGTGGCCGAACCATTTCTTCTTCTTCTTCAGCGTTCATTCTCAAACTCCCACTGGATTTCTCTTGTAACAGGACAATGATCCTACAAGATTTCCAGTTGGATGTAGTCCAGAGAATGGAAATGCGTTGTGTTGCCGTTTTATTTTCGCCAATGGCCCAACACATCCGTCTTCGGCGGTGAACCATTTCAGTATCTGCTTTTCAATATATTTGAGACCCGATGTTGTTCCAACAGTTCTTGTAATCTCTTCACTACTCTCATGATGTCTGCTTTGTTCTGTTTGCTGTTTTTCCGTAATGATAAATGCAGAAACTGCTTGATTTGTTGGGATGTTTACTGTATTTCCTGTTTTCTTACTGTGTGTTTACTTTACCGTGTATTTACCTTGCTAATGTTTACCTTACTGTTTGTGTATTTACCTTACTATATTTTTCTTAGTGTGTGTTTACCTTACTGTGTGTTTACATTGATACTTCTTTACCTTACTGCGTTCTTGCCTTATTGGCAAGTTTATCTTACTGCATGCTTACCTCAAAAGAGCAAGGGGTAGACCAAAAAACACTTAGAAGAACAATACTTAGAGAAAGTAAAACAACCAATATTCATACTATTCAAGAACTGCACAGAATAGCTTCGAACAGAAAGAATTGGAGAGATCTGACCTCTGCACTATGCGCTAACTTCAGCGCAAAAGGAAAATGAATGAATGAATCTTTACTTCACTGGCATGTTGATCTTACTGCATGTTAAATAGCCCCATAAACTCACAGCACAGTATTTCCAGTTTAACTTGCTATTGGTGACAGATTTCTTGGATAAGAATGTAACTAAGCGATAGGAAAATGACTGTACATATTAAATATATGTGGGATATTTGTCCTGATTCATGTTTGGCTGGACTCACATTAATTACGACATCGTGCATTGATTATATTTAAAGATAACAAAATGGTATGTTTCACTTATGAGACTCAATTACAGTCAGATACTTACATTTTTCTTCAGTCGTATATCTAGCAATAAAATGTTGGATAGAAAATCTCAAAGCTACTTTCAACAGATATAGACTGATCGCATCAAGTGCGATCCATGTCGCATTGGAGTGCACACTTTAAAACTTACACTCCTAACATAATGAAGTGTATAACACAACTACATCATCTATCTTGGGTTAGACAATACATAATACAACACTATGATACTACGGTATTATAAGGAAAAAAACGACAATATGTAGAATGTATGGCCAATATTTATGTATACATGCTAACAGCAAACACTATGACAGACAACGTTTCGACTAAAAAGTCTTCATCGAGACAGAGAACACATAACGAATTATACATACAGAGTCACACATATAGTATTACGAGGGTTTCACTTTTTTCTTTTTCTTTATATTACCCTGTATTGCCCCAACCCTCGCAATTCCAGCACGTCTGGTTGTTTCCCGACGCTGGAGATTTATCTCAAGGCATTTAATAGTTTGTGAATTATAAATGGAAACATCTTGTTTCAAGATGAATTCAAACTAAAAACGTTGGACTAGAATTAGGAAGAGACGATTGATCACATTTTGGTGAAACTGTTATTCTTTTGTAGACGTTTTACATTTGTCATGTCAGTGCGTATCAAAATCTATGAGTATCCGAGATATATTTTCCCAAATTAACAAAAACACATCTCTTCGGCAAGAATTTAATCAGGGTTCAAAGAATATGGTCACAATCTTCTTTCTATGCATGGTGTGGAATGAGACTAAGGAGAGTTAAGCTGACTACCTGCCACTATGAAACAAATCATCAATGTCACTGAATACCTTGTCTCAATTTCTTACTTTTGTCTACTCTTAAATAATCCTCAAGGATGATGAGGAAATTCAGGTCAGCGGAAATTACACCTTTGTCATTTTGTGGTCGACACATAGGCTGCCTGGATGAGCCGCACTGCAGATAGGTCAACAGACTAGACATAATAATGATAAAATAGTTGACTTTGGGGTGTAGTCGATCCCGGCAAAATGAAACGATTCTGAGATACAACCGTACTAGCATGCCTCGTGTCGGAGAATAAACATGCATTCATAAACCTTATAATACAACCATTACTTTGAGACAACAAGCCATATGGCGCTTTGGGTCACTGACCTGTGGTATGGGACAACCAATTCCACTGTTAAACTCCTTAGTCACCTCTGATGACGTTACTTTTGATGATAAGCTGACATGGAAGCAGCACATAAACAAAGCAACAACAAAAGCCAGGAGGAAGTTAGCTATCCTGAGAAAACTAAGTGGAACCACATGGGGAGCCAGTGGAAATATACTCAGTAAAGTTTACTAGCAAGGCATAAGACCACACCTGGAATATGGTTCAGCTGCGTAGTGTCCTGCATCCAACACCACATTACAAGATCTAGAAAAAATGCAAAACCAGGCACTTAGAATAATGTTAGGAGCAATGAAATCAACACCTATAGCAGAGATGCAGAAAATGGGAAGAATGCAAACACTTGGCAAACGCAGACACAAAAGTACTAATTCAAGCAGAAACGTTTCAGTGTATGCCAAGTCATCCAATGAAGGAAAGATTCCAAAATCTAGCAATGGGGCAACTGAAAAGAAGCAGCTTTATCCATCAAGCTAAACGACTCCGTAGACAACTTACAGACCTACCTGAAGTTGACAGCCCCTTAAGGTCTGTACCAGAACAAACCCCGTGGAGTGAAAGGCATGGAATGCCAATATACATTCAGACCCATGTGAAAGGAATACTAAGCGAGGACGAACAGAATAGTTTGCATCGAAGGACAGTTACCCTGTTTCCTGGATGAGGAATATCCACAGGATATATGAGTCAGAGTATACAGTGAGGAATGGAGGTGCAGGTGTATATATAGAATATCCACACAAGCCTAGAGATACAATCAGAACACCGACAGGGAAATTCTGCAATAATTATGATGCAGAAATCCAGGCAAATATTGTGGCAGCTAAAAAAAACTTCTGAATTCCAACTCTAACCTACAGCCTGTGGTATTCCTGACAGATGCAAGGTCAGTGCATGGTTACCCTCTCACTTTGGAATACCAGGAAATTAAAAAGCAGACCAACTGGCTAAGGAAGGTGCTGCCGAAGACCAACAAAATATACCAATAACCTACCATCAGAAAAAACAGATGATCAAGTCAATAAGAAAGCCACAAACCCCAACACAAGATGACTATCACATTATGAACAGATAAGAACATGTTATAATTCTACGTCTCAGAACAGGACACAACCGACTCCACAGTCACATGTATACAAAGTTAAAGATTGGCAAGACGGCCATGTGGACAGTCAGCAGAGTGCCAAACATATACTTCAAGAGTGTTCTGAGCATGAAACGCTGAGGCAGACATATTGGCCATAGGAAACAACACTGGAATCAAAGCTCTATGAGACACTATATGAACTACAAAAGACAGTGAGTTTTATTCAGAAGACAGAATTACAGATATAGACATGTTTCAAATGAACGAAAGAAGAAGAAGAGCCTCTGATGACATGTATAACAGGTCAAAGTGTTGATATTATTTGCTCCCATTTTGGTCCACCTCAACCAACGGATTCCCCGCCCTTCTCCCCCTGTTGACTCTGTACCTCGGAATCATTCTAACACTCAGGTTGTTTGCATCCCTCCTAATTTGAATATTTCTGACGGTGAGATTTCTATCCTCAGCAAGGGGCTTCAGTTTATACCCCGCAGCCTTGCATATGACCACTACACTCTTATGCGGAAGGTTCATCAGTTCCATCGCCGCTTACGCATACGGTTCCATTTCAAGGACAGTGAATCGTCAGAACATTCCGATGACATATTCTCCTAGTATGCTTCTCACATGCATGACTGGACTCCTCAGTCTGACGCATCCCGGACTTTGGACCACTACACCAATGACACCAAACGGGACATCTAACGTCTCCACTTTACTTGGGCCGGGCGTGTCCCGTGATCTTAAACAACTTCGCAGCAGGGATGACATTGTCTGGCGCAAGGACCTCTATCTAACAGAGGGTCAGGCTCAGCTATCTAATCCCTTGTTCTACAGGGCCAACATGTTCAAGAAAGACGTGATTGTTGCCCACATCGATACAGTTTCTATCACCATTAAGGGTTTAATATACCTTCTGTCCACTTCAGCTGCCGCTCTACTCCTCAAGGTAAGCAGTGTGGGTAGACTTGCATTCTATATGCTTCCCAAAATCCACAGCCTTTCAACCCGGGCAGACCTATTGTCTCTGCGTGTTCCTGCCCTACTGAACACATTTCTGACTTCCTGGATGGTGTCATCCAACCATTAGTGGAGCAACTCCCTACATTCCTGAAAGATACTAACCATGCCCTATTCATCTTTGCCTCTATTTCATTATCCCCTACTCACACATATCGTCTCTTTCTGCTGGATGTCTGCTCCAGTTACATTTCCATACCAAATATGAGGGTCTCAAGGCTGTGAAGTTCTTCCTCGACCAGCATCTTCACCCCTCTGTGTGTACTTCTACTCTCATACGTCATGCAGAGCTCGTGCTCAATCTCAATTCCTTTGAGTTTGAAGAGCACTTCTTTGACCAAATCAGTGGGGTCGCCATGGGCACTAAGATGGGACCTAGCTATGCTTGCTTGTTCATGGGCCACCTTGAACACAAGGTATGGGAATCCTATGGGGGGATGTCCTTCCCATTGGTGTTCCATAGGTTCATCGATGATGGGATCGACATCACTGACATGTCTGAGGCTGACCTGGCACGCTTCATACAATTCATTGACAATTTTCACCCTGCCATCAAGTTCACATCGGAGATCTCCACCTACCATGTGAACTTGATTCACGTATCCATCACTATCCAACCATTCTGTCTCAGCACATCGGTACACTACAAACCAACTGATGTCCATAACTTTCTTCTGTACATCTCTTCTTATCCCTCTATCTGTCGTGATTCCCTTCCATTCTCCCAACTTCTTCGTTTCAGGTGCGTATGTAGTCGCGAGGACGACTTCCTCGACAAAGTCTACGAGATGACAGATTTCTTCCGCTGTCGCCTATACCTAGAGAGTCCTCAGGTCTGCCCTTCTTCGAGTGTGCAGTCTATCATGCCAGGACATTCTCTAGAACACTCGGAAGTGTTCTTCCGACAAGGTCAAGCTTGTTCTCACCCCCCCCCCATAATGATGCCGCTCATCATGTCCTGCTTCTTCATCTTCCTCTTTTCCGAGACGCGGGAAGTGTTCTGTGATCCCTCTCGTATTGCATACAGACGTGACAAGAACCTCAGGGATCTACTGGCACTCAGGGAAATACTGGAATTATTTCGGTACCATCAGCTGCAAACGCAGAAAATGCTACACCTGTGCCTATGTCACCCAGACCCGGTCTACCCAATATTACTGCCGATTTTAAATGTGTCGGGCCATGTCCATTCTCTAGACTACATCCTGCTGGAAATCTAGTAGGGTCTTGTCCTGTTGCACGGGAATCTCCTGGGAGTAGTGAATAAGCCATTTACCTGTCATGTGCGTCACTCGTTTCGCTCATAGTATATGTTAAGAGAGGCGATCTCCCTGCTGTATTGGTTAAGCCATTCGCTTTGTACTCACGAGCTCGCGGGTTCGAATCCCACTGGTCTCATGTTTAAAAGTAGATTTTGAATTCTTTAGGAATTATCGCTTCAAGTTACAGTGTTATGTGCTATGTGTGGAGCATTCAGCTGGAAGCTGTTCTTTTTGTTGAGAGGGACGGAGTAGATATGGAGTAAGTCGTGTACAATAAAGTCACTCTTCTATATCTTTTTCGAAATACTAAAAGAGATATGCAGGAAAAATTTGACTACTCAACCTACTACAAGAGATGTAGCGAAAGTTTGACTACTTAATCTGCTACAAGAGAGATGTAGCGAAAGTTTGACTGCTCAACCTGCTACAAGAGATGTAGCGAAAGTTTGACTGCTCAACCTGCTACAAGAGAGATGCAGCAAAGTTTTGACTGCGCAACCTGCCACAGGGAAGATGCAGCGAAAGTTTGCCTATCCACCTGCTACAAGAGAGATGCAGCGAAAGTTTGCCTATCAACCTGCTAAAGAAGAGATGCAGCGAAAGTTTGACTACTCAACCTACTACAAGAGAAATGCAGCGAAAGTTTGACTACTCAACCTGCTACAAGAGAGATGCAGCGAAAGTTTGACTACTCAACCTGCTACAAGAGAAATGCAGCGAAAGTTTGCCTTTCAACCTGCTACAAGAGAGATGCAGCAAAAGTGTGACTACTCAACCTGCTATAAGAGAAATGCAGCGAAAGTTTGACTACTCAACCTGCTACAAGAGAGATGCAGCGAAAGTTTGACTACTCAACCTGCTACAAGAGAGATGCAGCGAAAGTTTGACTACTCAACCTACTAGAGATGTAGCGAAAGTTTGACTACTCAACCTACTAGAGATGCAGCAAAAGTTTGACTACTCAACCTACTAGAGATGCAGCGAAAGTTTGACTACTCAACCTACTAAAGATGCAGCGAAAGTTTGACTACTCAACCTACTAGAGATGCAGCGAAAGTTTGACTACTCAACCTACTAGAGATGCAGCGAAAGTTTGACTACTCAACCTACTAGAGATGCAGCGAAAGTTTGACTACTCAACCTACTAGAGATGCAGCGAAAGTTTGACTACTCAACCTTCTACTAGAGAGAAGCAGCGAAAGTTTGACTACTCAACCTACTAGAGATGCAGCGAACGTTTGACTACTCAACCTGCTACTAGAGAGAAGCAGCAAAAGTTTGACTACTCAACCTACTAGAGATGCAGTGAAAGTTTGATAATACACACTGATAAAGAAGCATAACATTATTTTTCATCTTTCACACCTTCCCCTTTCCCTCTGATCATAACAAATGCTTTTAAACAAGAAAAATGATAAGTAACAATGCACAGAAAACACAAAAGACTATTTTAGAGAATATAATTTATGCTTTAATCATTCTTGAAGATTAAATTGCACTCTTTAGTCTTTCTTCAGTCGCAGACAAGCAGCCATTGACATAAACATGCAAACACAGATGAAATATAATCTGTGCAGTCAAGTCTATCATCTACCCAGGCACTGAGCTGTTGTTTTTTTTAAATACACGCTGTAAGCATGCTCATAAAGAAATCATGTAAGTGTATTATGTTTTACAGTGTTAGGTCTAGGATCAGACAGTGACCTGTTAGCTATACTATACCAACTGTAAATGCTTTATGGTTCAAACAGGAACAATAATGAAATACAATCAAGTGCTTGCCACCTTCATCTTAGTTAACTAATTTCATTGTTAATACTGTACATCTTATTTATAATCCAAATAAGAAATTTCTGTTCAAGTAATGTGTTTGGAGAAACAATGTCATTTGTTCATCAAAGTTGACTACTTTGAGTTTCATCAGTCAGAATAAAACCTTGTGTTTGCTGGATACTGTTAATGTTACCTTACTTCATGCGTCCTCTAGTCTAGAAACCAGTTTGTCTGCTTAAGATACATTGTATGCAATATAAACATCAGACTAATAGAAAATATTCTAAACCATTCTAGCAAGGTGAGTAAACAATTCTAGCATGGTGAGTAAACCATTCTAGCAAGGAGAGTAAACCATTCTATCACTGTGAGGAAATAATTCTAACATGGTGAGTAAATCATCCTAGCACGATCAGTAAATCATTCTAGCAAGGTGAGTAAACCATTCTAGCAAGGTGAGTAAATCATTCTAGCAAGGAGAGTAAAATATTCTAGCAAGGAGAGTAAAATATTCTAGGAAGGTGAAAGGTGTGTAAACCATTTTAGAAAGGTGAGTAAACCATTCTAGCAAGGTGAGTAAATCATTCTGACAAGGTGAAGACACCATTCAAAGTAAATAAACCATTCTAACAAGGGAATTTTAGCAAGGTGAATAAACCATTCTAACAAGGTGAATAAACCAGCTTGTAATAACACGGTGATTACACCATTATGACAAGGTGAATAAACCATTCTAGCAAAGTGAATAAATCAGTCTAAGAAGGTGAATAATCCAGTCTAACAAGGTGAATAAACCATTCTATTACTGTGAGTAAATCATTCTAGCTTGGTGAGTAAATCATTCTAGCAAGGTGAGTAAACCATTCTAGGAAGGTGAAACGTGTGTAATAAAAAATTATAGCAAGGTGAATGAACAATTCTAGGAAGGTGAATGAACTATTCTAGGAAGGTTCTTCTTCTTCTTCTTCTTTCGTTCACTTGAAACATGTCTATATCTGTAATTCTGTCTCCTTAATAAAACTAACTGTCTTTTGTAGTTCATACAGTGTCCCATAGAGTTTTGATTCCAGTGTTGTTTCCTCTGGCCAATATGTCTGCCTCAGCGTCTCATGCTCAGAACACTCTTGAAGTATATGTTTGGCACTCTGTGCTGCCTGTCCACATGTACACATGGCTGTGTTGCCAATCTTGAACTTTGTATACATGTGACTGCGGAGTCGGTTGTGTCCTGTTCTGAGACGTAGAATTATAACTTGTTCTGGTCTGTTCATAATATGATAGTCATCTTGTGTTGGTGTTTGTGACTTTCTTATTGACTTGATCATCTGTTTTTTCTGATGGTAGGTGATTGGTATATCTGGTTGGTCTTCGGCAGCACCTTCCTTAGCCAGTTGGTCTGCTTTTTCATTTCCTGGTATTCCACAGTGAGAGGGTATCCACTGCATGGTTACCCTATACTGGTAAGACAATTCGCTAAGTAGTTTTTTCAAGTCTGTTAGTTTTTCAGACTGGAGAGCTTGAAGCACTGACCTTGCATCTGTCAGGAATACCACAGGCTGTAGGTCAGAGTTGGAGTTCAGCAGTTTTTTAGCTGCCACACTAATTGCCTGGATTTCTGCATCATAATTATTGCAGAATTTTCCTGTCGGTGTTCTGATTGTATCTCTAGGCTTGTGTGGATATTCTATATATACACCTGCACCTCCATTCCTCACGGCATTCTGTGCTGACCCATCTGTGTATACTCTGACCCATATATCTTGTGGATATTCCTCATCCAGGAAACTGAGGGTGACTGTCCTTCGCTGCACACTGTTCTGTTCGTCCACGCTTAGTATTCCTTTCACATGGGTCTGAATATATATTGGCATTCCATGTCTTTCACTCCACGGGGTTTGTTCTGGTACAGGCCTTAAGGGGCTGTCAACTTCAGGTAGGTCTGTAAGTTGTCTGCGGAGTCGTTTAGCTTGATGGATAAAGCTGCTTCTTTTCAGTCGTCCCATTGCTAGATTTTGGAATCTTTCCTTCATTGGATGACTTGGCATACACTGAAACTTTTCTGCCTGAATTAGTACTTTTGTGTCTCTGCGTTCGCCAAGTGTTTGCATTCTTCCCATTTTCTGCATCTCTGCTATGGGTGTTGATTTCATTGCTCCCAACATTATTCTAAGTGCCTGGTTTTGCACTTTATCTAGATCTTGCAATGTGGTGTTTGATGCAGGACACCACGCAGCTGAACCATATTCCAGATGTGGTCTTATGCCTTGCTGGTAAACTTTACTGAGTATATTCCCACTGGCTCCCCATGTGGTTCCACTTAGTTTTCTCAGGATAGCTAACTTCCTCCTGGCTTTTGTTGTTGCTTTGTTTATGTGCTGCTTCCATGTCAGTTTATCATCAAAAGTAACTCCGAGGTATGTGGGTTGTTTGTCTTCTTTCAAGAGCTCTCCATCTATTTTGATATGACCGGCTTTTTGTTTTGGTGAGAGGGTAAAAAGTGTAGTGCTGCACTTATCTGTGTTAATGCTGACGCACCATCTATTAGCCCATAAGGTTATGGCATCGATAGCTCTTTGTATTTGTTTAGTGGCCACTGTCGCATGTTCTTCTGTGCACCAGATCACCAGGTCGTCAGCATACATTGCCACTTTGATCCCGTGTGGTAGTTCAGCAACTAGGTCATTGATGTAAACCAAGAAAAGTGTGGGCGACAGGACTCCTCCCTGGGGGACTCCATGACGCAGTAGAACTTTCTTGCTCTTGCGACCATCTAATTGTACCCTGGCTCTTCTATTATGCAGGTATGCTTTTACCCATTTATACATTCTTGAGCTAACCCTGCAATTTCGCAATTTCTTTAGGAGCCCTTCTTTCCAGACCTTATCAAATGCTTTCCTGAGGTCTATCCATGCTGCTAGTACCAGTTTCTTATCTTGGAAGGCATCCTCAATCTCTTGGGAGAGGTAGGTTGCCTGATCTTCAGTAGAGTAGCACTGTCTGAAACCTGCTTGCTGTGATACCAGAAGGTTTTCACTTTCTAGGTACCACTGCATCCTAAGATTGATAATGCGTTCCATTGTTTTGCATAGACAGCTTGTGAGGCTGATGGGCCTGTAGTTGGAGACTGTGTTGCCATCTTTTCCTGATTTGAGGAGTGGTATCATTATTGCTTCTCTCCACGCCTGTGGTACATTACCCGTGGACCAGCTTGTGTTAAAGATCTGCAGTAGCTTTGCTCTTGCTGCAATTCCCAGGTTTCTAATCATTTCATTGGACACTCCATCAGCTCCAGGGGACTTTTTCATTTTCAATTTGGATATTGCATGCTCCAGTTCTCTCATTGTGATTGGTGCCTCCATGACTTCAGGTATAGGTTCGCCTTGTCCAATGTTTTGCTGGTTCTCTCGAACCTCCTGTTGTTTGTCTGGGCTGACTTTGATGTTATTGTCTTCTGCAAAGGAATCTGCAAAGTAATCAGCTGCATGTTTACCTGTTAAAATGTTTTTATCTTTATAAAGTGTGATCCTGGTATTTCTCCCTGTACCTTCATCATTTAGTTGTTTTACAAGTTTCCATAATTTCCTAGTATCTCTTTCTAGGTTCAGCGACTCTGTTTTTTCTTTCCAGCTGTTCCGTCTGGCTTGTAACTTGGCTCTTTGAAATTTAGCCTTTGTTTGTTGATATTTGTTGTGATGTTCTTGGCTAGGTCTGTTCTCAGCCTGCTTTCTAGATGTTTCCATCTCATTTTGCAGCTTTTCCAGTTCATCATTCCAGTAGGGTTTGTAGTTTTTGCGTGCCCCCCTGGGTATGGTTTTACTAGCAGCATGTAGTATACATCTATTAAATTCACTCACTGCTCTATTGATGTCTTTGTCCAAGTTCATGTCCTTAGCTAGAACACTGGTTAAATGCTGGTACATTTTCCAGTCTGCCCTCTTATAGATCCACCTAGTGAGCGTGCTGCTGTCCTTGGTATATTCATTGTGAATTTCCAGAAATACTGGTCTGTGGTCACTACCCCCAAGCTGCTTTCCAACGATACGTGTGATGTTCCATTCCAGGCCTGGTGAGTAGAATGCCAGGTCTGGTGTAGAGGTGGTGTGCCATGCTCTTGAGTAGAAGGTTGGTGAGTCTGCTGGCTGGTTAATAAGAATGAGATTATTTTCATCCTGCCAGCTCTCAAGTTCCTCACCTCTCTTGTCGATATGATCGTAGCCCCAGCTCTGAGAGTGGCTGTTGAAGTCACCACACACCATAAGCCTTTCTTTGTCTGGAATTGTGTCTAGTGCCAATGGTTTATCATTTGGGCAGTAGTAGTTCAGGAGATGGAATTCTGCACTGTCTGTTTTTAGGTGGAGCATCTGGTATTCTGCCCCGTCCATGTATACTTCCAGCTGACATGCACTGATATTGTTTTTAACTAGTGTCAGAATTCCACCCTTTCGCCTGTCTTTTCGGTCAGATCGGTAGACTATTTTAAAAGACTATTTCACAAAAGACTATTTTAGAGAATATAATTTATGCTTTAATCATTCTTGAAGATTAAATTGCACTCTTTAGTCTTTCTTCAGTCGCAGACAAGCAGCCATTGACATAAACATGCAAACACAGATGAAATATAATCTGTGCAGTCAAGTCTATCATCTACCCAAGCACTGAGCTGTTGTTTTTTTTAAATACACGCTGTAAGCATGCTCATAAAGAAATCATGTAAGTGTATTATGTTTTACAGTGTTAGGTCTAGGATCAGACAGTGACCTGTTAACTATACTATACCAACTGTAAATGCTTTATGGTTCAAACAGGAACAATAATGAAATACAATCAAGTGCTTGCCACCTTCATCTTAGTTAACTAATTTCATTGTTAATACTGTACATCTTATGTATAATCCAAATAAGAAATTTCTGTTCAAGTAATGTGTTTGGAGAAACAATGTCATTTGTTCATCAAAGTTGACTACTTTGAGTTTCATCAGTCAGAATAAAACCTTGTGTTTGCTGGATACTGTTAATGTTACCTTACTTCATGCGTCCTCTAGTCTAGAAACCAGTTTGTCTGCTTAAGATACATTGTATGCAATATAAACATCAGACTAATAGAAAATATTCTAAACCATTCTAGCAAGGTGAGTAAACAATTCTAGCATGGTGAGTAAACCATTCTAGCAAGGAGAGTAAACAATTCTAGTATGGTGAGTAAACCATTCTAGCAAGGAGAGTAAACCATTCTATCACTGTGAGGAAATAATTCTAACATGGTGAGTAAATCATCCTAGCACGATCAGTAAATCATTCTAGCAAGGTGAGTAAACCATTCTAGCAAGGTGAGTAAATCATTCTAGCAAGGAGAGTAAAATATTCTAGCAAGGAGAGTAAAATATTCTAGGAAGGTGAAAGGTGTGTAAACCATTTTAGAAAGGTGAGTAAACCATTCTAGCAAGGTGAGTAAATCATTCTGACAAGGTGAAGACACCATTCAAAGTAAATAAACCATTCTAACAAGGGAATTTTAGCAAGGTGAATAAACCATTCTAACAAGGTGAATAAACCAGCTTGTAATAACACGGTGATTACACCATTATGACAAGGTGAATAAACCATTCTAGCAAAGTGAATAAATCAGTCTAAGAAGGTGAATAATCCAGTCTAACAAGGTGAATAAACCATTCTATTACTGTGAGTAAATCATTCTAGCTTGGTGAGTAAATCATTCTAGCAAGGTGAGTAAACCATTCTAGGAAGGTGAAACGTGTGTAATAAAAAATTATAGCAAGGTGAATGAACAATTCTAGGAAGGTGAATGAACAATTCTAGGAAGGTGAATGAACTATTCTAGGAAGGTGTAAGGTGTGTAAACCATTCTAGTACAGTGAGTAAACCATTCTAGAAAGGTGAGCAAATAATTCTTGCAAGGTGAGTACACCATTCTAGCAAGGTGAAAAAAACCATTCTAACAATGAGAATACACCATTTTAGCAAAGTGAATAAACCATTCTAACAATGTGAGCATACTATTAAACAAGGTGAATAAACCATTCTAAGAAGGTGAATAAACTATCCTAGCAAGGTGAATAAATCATTCTGACAAAGTGACTATACCCGATTACACCATTCTAAGAAGGTGAGCATGCTATTTTAGTAAGGTGAATAAACGATTCTAACACGGTGAACAAACCATCCTAACAAGGTGAATAAATCATTCTAACACAGTGATTACACCATTATGATAAGGTGAATACACCATTCTAACAAGGTGAATAAACCATTCTAACAAGGTGAATAAATCATTTTAACATGATTGATACACCATTCTAACATGGTGATTAGATCATTATAACAAGGTGAACAAATTATTCTAACAAGGTAATTAGACCGATGTGACTAAACTATTCTACTCCATTGGCTAAACCCTCTCCAAAAAGTTCAATTCTATATTCCAAGCAGTGACAACAATATACCAATGGTGTGACTTATTCTAACAGGTGACTATGAAAGACTAGCACTTTGACTAATTGATTATAACAGATGACTACAATAGATTAACATAATGACTAATATAACAGGAGACTAATATATTTTAACAAGTAACTACAATAGATTAACATAATGACTAATATAACAGGAGACTAATATATTTTAACAAGTAACTACAATAGATTAACATAATGACTAATATAACAGGAGACTAATATATTTTAACAAGTAACTACAATAGATTAACATAATGACTAATCTAACAGGTGACTAATCTATTTTAACAAGTAACTACAATAGATTAACATAATGACTAATCTAACAGGAGACTAATATATTTTAACAAGTAACTACAATAGATTAACATAATGACTAATCTAACAGGTGACTAATCTATTTTAACAAGTAACTACAATAGATTAACATAGTAACTAATGTAACAAGTGACTACACAAACAGACAAGCCCATAGATAAAAAGGGCAGTGTTTTGTTGCAATTAAAACTAACACCCCCCCCCCAATGGAAAACAACATAACATTTAGTAGTGTAAAAGAAGAAAAATAGATGGTAACCTCTCTTTTAAAGTTTTTTTAGGTAAATGCTAGGTTTTTATCAAAACACTTTACCAAATCTTATACACATCTCTGCCAACAAGGATAATAACTAATCTATTCTGATAGGTGCCTAAATAAAGTAACAGTTTGACTAATGTATTGTAACAAGCGACCACACTTTTCTAATAATATGATTAATCTATTTTAACAGATTACTACACTATTCTAATGAAGTGACTAAACCACTCTAACAAAGTGACTAAACCGCTCTAACAATGTGACTAAACCACTGTAACAAAGTGACAAAAACCACTCTAACAATGTGACTAAACCACTATAATAATGTGACTAAACCACTCTAACAAAGTGACAATCAATACAAGGTAACTGCGTGAAACGTAACAACAATTAGACTTACGTAAAACACAGGTTTATATATCGTCTCAATGGGACACCATAGACTATATCTAACACTAGTGGGTAATGATGGGCAATGATGAGCACATAAGAAATCATAAAAATTACAATACACAAATCATATTCAACGTTTCAACCAAAAGGTCTTTATCAAGACACAAACATAACATTAAAAGACGACGAATAGAAAAATTATCACAACGTCCAACGGAAATATAGAAATGATATGCCGGAAGGTCAGAAAGTACATAAAAACGTAAATATATGTGGAAACGAAACGAACAAAAAGATGAGTAAATGACGGAACAAAAAGAATAAAGACAAAGACCACACCAAACCAGTACTAGACATAAGAGTGGTCGGAATTGAGTCCAAAAGGCTTGAGTGTACACTCAATGTGACTAAACCACTCTAACAATGTGACTAAACAATAATATTTATCTGCATGTATTTGATTTAGTAATGGTAATATCAAAGAATAAATGTTCTGAATGCAATATAAAAGTAGATGGGATCAGTCTGCAGCAAGTCAACATATTGAAATATTTTGGGTGCATAATTAACATCAAATGAAAGATGTATTCAAGAAGTCAAATGTAGAATTATCCAGGCACAGACGAGCTTTCATAAGATGAAGACCATCCTATGTAATATATCTTTGTCAGTTGAGGTGAGAAAGAGAGTCCTTAGAAATTATATAGAACCAATAAGGTATATGGAAGTGAATTTTGGACGCTCAGCAGAAAAGTGAAAAATTATATTGAGGCAGCAGTGATGTGGTTTTATAGAAGAATGTTGAGAACACCATGGACAGATAAAAATCATAATGGAAGATATTTTGAATGAAGTTAATTCAAAAATAGAGCTGCTTACCAACATCAGAAAGAGACAGTCCACATAATCTGGACACATCATGAGAAGAGGACAGATGGAACACATTGTAACAACTGGCAAGCTGAAGATCAAGTGAGGTAGGGGAAAACCAAGAGAGAAGACACTGGACAACCTTGCATTGTGGCATGGGAGAAAATTGGTGTTGGAAATAATTGACAGCACACGAAACAGAAGGTTGTGGAAGGACACAATAACCAACGCCAAACAGCATGGACAATAAGAAGTATTTGATTTGTAATCAGATACATACAATTTAGACAATAACAAAAAAGGATGATACATCAGTATGATAGGGAAGATACAAGACATTTTAACAGTATGATATTGGAAGAAGTAAATTACATAAAGTCATAAATAGCATTAGAAACACACAGTTGTAGAGTTCAGTTATCACTATGCCAACCACAAATAATGTATGTTGTTGTTTCACTTTCATCATTTCTTAATGTATCTCACTTTCTAATTGTGACAATAACTGCTATAACATACCGGTACCTCTCAAATTGTACACATTTTCTGCATATTTATATATATATATATATATGGGTGAATTGAAAAGTTTTGCCTCATAGGCAATGATTTTATTAATATTCAAGATACACAATGTACTTTACGTTTTCTGAAAGTTTGGAATGTCCTTATAAGTGAGGTGTCATTATTTTTCAACACAGTCCCCATTCTGGTTCATGCACAAATGCTAATGTCGGACAATGTTGCATCCCATCGATGGAAGAAATCAGACGTTTTCCTCCGAAATTACATATGCAAAGCTGCTTACACTTCCTTATCACAAGCGTAACGGTGTCCCATCAGCTTCGGGAAGTGAAAAAATCATAAGGTGCCAGATCAAGACTGTATGACGATTGCGGTAAAATGTCATCAAACTAAAGACGCTCCAATGCAGCCACTGTTTGTTGATTCATGTATGGGCGAGCATTGTCGTGATGAAGAACTGCGGATTTGCCCACACAAACATGCAGCAGTCATGTTTGGAGTTTCATTAAGGTTGTCACATAGAGATCGGAGTTAACGGTATTGCCATTCTTCAAAATTTCCATGTGGACTACGCCCTCGCAGTCCTAAAAGATGGTCATCAATACTTTTCCTGCCAAAGCGACAACCTTGAACTTTTTTGTTGACGGTGAGTTCTTATGCCTGTACTCCTTGGACTGACACTTGTTTTCGGGGTCATAATGATGTGCCCACGACTCGTCACCAGTGACAATTCTGTGGATAAAAGCATCAGCTTCCTGTTCATATCGCGTCAGAATTTCCTGACATGCCTGCTGTCTAAGTTTTTTTTTTTATTTCCGGCGTCAGGATGCGAGGGACCCATCTCGCACACATTTTCCTATACCCAAGCAAGGCATGGATAATGTGATGGACTCGCTCAGTGAAAATCCTAATCATTGTGGTGATATCTTTCTGATTGACTCAGCAATTGGCACGAATCAGATCATCCACGCAGGCTTGGTGCTGTGCATCCATAGTTGTGATCGGACATCCGCTGCGTCTCTGGTCATAAAAGCTCGACATCCTTGGATTGACGTCTTCTACAGTCCTTGCCCACCTCTTGACAATACTTACATCCACATAGACATCACCATATGTTGCAGTCATTTTTTTATGCACGTCGATGGACACACAACCTTCCACCATCAGGAATTCGATTACACAAAGAAACAGTATTTCCATACGCATCACTATTTTATGTCTGCTGTGCACATGCATCACGTTCCAGGCACATGATATTACATGTCTCAGTGGTCACTTCCTTAGAGATTATTTTCACATAGTCATAGTTGTCACGTGGCTCGGAGCACTGTTGTCAAAGTTATGGCTCTGGAGGCAAAACTTTTCAATTCGCCCTCGTATATATATATAATATAAGATTATCTTTTATGTATTTACGAATTACCAAAATCATTCTAACACAGTGAGGAAGGAAGAAAGGTTGTCAGGAAGAAGATCAGTGTAAAAATTACATATAAACTAGCAAACACCTGATAGATCTATTATATCTATAGTCCCCATCGAGGCCAGCACCTTGAAGTGGTGAAGGGGCTTAGTTCAGCCATCAGGGGCTGGAAAGTTAGACTGGTTGGGCAGTCCCACAGTCCGGCCCAAATAAGCAGAGTGCTGAAGACGGAGGCAACCAGCCAAAAGGCGCACAGATAATAAGGATGCCACGCATAAAACATAATGGAAGAATATCTATAGTCTTTTCTATGTTTTTGCTGGAAGGAAGGCATCAGAGAATTATTATAATTGAATGATTATCGGCTATTGGGCTATGGCACGTTTGGCCGCTTGATATGCAGTAATATTGTTATGGGTCAGAATGTTGACAACTCTTTCAATAATTCGTCTTCTGTATTTTTAATTTTCCATTTTGATGTTGCATGCTGTTTTTTTCAGTCTGTTTTTTAATATATTTTCACAGACTCTTCAACAGTTCTTGTAATCTCTTAGCTCCTCACATGATCTCTTTTTGTAACTTTTTCTGCTTTTCTTGAACATCTAATTTCACATGTGGTTTCTCTCGTGTTCTTTAGTTAGTGTCCTTGTCTGACATTGATAACACAATCTTGGTGTGTGTCATGTGACGTATTCCTTCCAGAAGTTGTCTTCCCAATGAACTCTCTGAACCTCTCTCTGTCTTGGGCGATTTGGCTTGCATTTTCTAGCAATTTATTCATGTTATCTTTAATGTCGTCTGTCCATCGTCTTCTTGGTCTGCCCTTTCTCCTCCTCCCAGGTACTCTTCCCTCCATTATTTGTCTTTCTAAACAGTTATGTCTCTTTATATGACCAAACAGGCGTAGTTTTCTTTTTGTTATTGTGTTTAGTAACCAACACTCTGGAATATCCAATGTGTTTATAATATTTGAGTTTCTGATTTTATCCTTCCATGATATTCGAAGTATCTTCCTGTAGCATTTCAGCTCGAAGGTGTTGATCCTCTTTGCCGCTGTTTTATTTAGAGTCCATGTTTTACAACCGTATGTTGCAACCGGAAAAATAAAAGTTTGTAACATTAGCAACGATTAATCCATTGGAAATTTCTAGGCACAATATTCCCATAGGTTGCCATTACTTTCGGGAAGGAACAACCGTTAATCGAGCACCATAAAGAGAACACATTCGATCTAGTCGGCCATTTTGGCGGAAGACCTTGGTATGAATATTAAATGTATGATTTGTAATTTTCTTCAATACTTGCACCTAGTAGATAACATGTTTATATAGTGAAACTTTTCCTCTATTAGAAGTTCCACTGCACTTTGTATAATTATGCTTTCCATTCCCTCTCTTTTGAGAAGGAAGCTTCTTCTAAAAGCATTGCACACCATTGGGAGTCTACTCATCATGAAGTAAAGCTTTAGAGAAACTCCCTGATTGAACAAAAGAATTTTTCTAAACTCTATTGCTTGTAATATTTGGAAAAAAAAATTTTTTGAAATCTTCAGTAAAGTATTGAATACAGACATGAAATAATGAAGAGGGCAAAGTTGCAAGTAATCATATTCATTTTCGTTGTCTGCCATATGGATATTCAAGTCAATGAGCAGCTGATGTACCCTGTCACTATATCAGGCATTAGATTAATGAAACAGGATGATACACTGAACTCATTATGAAAAACAACATGGATAAATTAAATTAATGAGAGTAATGATATCTAGATATCCATGTCTAGAGTAATGATGATGGGCTTGAAATATATGTCAACAGAAAATTGTGAGCTACTCTGTTTTTCTTCTTTTTTTTTTTTGCTTTGCAAAACTGTTTTACTTTTTATTTTGTGTCTTAGTATATATCCCAGGAGTTCTCAAGTTCTCAATTAGAAGTTGCATGCTGAAAAATGTAATTTTTTAAAAAGAGATAAGATTGGGTGGAGGTTTGGAACCACTGGTGTATGAAGATTGTAGTATATTCTGAAAGACTATTGTTTAGTCTAACTCTTGATGGTCCATACTTTTACTTTTGCTCCATTTATCTGTAAATCTAGTGTGATTTCAACAGTGTTGCATATCTTCATGTGTTTATAATATTTGACTTGCCAACCTTTAAAAGTGTCTACAAAAGTTGAACAATTGCCTGGAACATTTCTGTCTTTCAAGATAATAGCATTTTATTGTGATTTAAGAAGTATAAACTACAATCAATGGTTTTAGTGAATGTGGTTAGTAAGTTCTATTGATGCAATCAGGAGACTTCCACAGTTTGTGCATGGAATTTCAGAACTACTTGTGCCATTTCCTATTGTGGTGTTTACTCTCAAATGCACTTTCGTTTATCTATCTTATATTTCTTTCTCTTTTATCTTTGTTCAATTTCTTATCATTTCCATCCATGCAACAAGAACAATGACATTCTATTCCCATAATTATATCTTAAAATTGTGAATATGTTTTCAGTTGTGACATCTTAATAAACTTTAATTTCATAGCAAAATTTATGGTCTTGGTTCATATATAGCAACACTAACATGGTTCAGTCATGTCACCAAACACAACTCCCTGTAGAAATCAATCTTGCAAGGAACAGTGGAGGGAGGAAGCAGGGGAAACAGATAATATATTGAATTGACAACATTATCATGTATTGAATGGAACTTGAATTCTAGACACTTATCCGCACCACAGAGAACACAAGAAATTATGGATCTGTATGCGTGAACGCACCCTCCACCACAACCATATGATCCTAATAGGTTCTGGGATATACTATTACTATGATACATAGCTTGCTTACATATATCCATGTATCAAAGTAGAAGTCTGCCCCAAGAACTTTTCCATAAAATTGATCAATGTGTGCATTGTCCATAAGACACAGATTCTCATCAAACATTATAAGAGATGGTGTATCAATAGCACATTTACCCAACGACTACAAACAATGAACAGTTACAGAATATGAAATATATGATTTGTCTGGCATGGCATATTACACATAAAAGTCTGTCCATAAATTATGTTAACAATAAGAGAGGGGTCCTTTGAAAAAGTTTTACAATTGTTGTCAGGGGGGGAGGGTTTACTATAAGTTGACAGTACTGTTTTTATACACCACATAAATTGAAATTTTGCTTTAAATATGAAACACAACATGTATTTTTTCATACAGTTTATGCTAATAAAAACAGGGGAGGCATCCCTGAATTCTCAACATTTATTGACAGCAGGGATAGGGGGGGGGGTGTCATCACAAATTTGTGGATGTAATTTATGATCAGCTGATACTGAACAGAAAAGTCATGTGACTGAATGCGGCATTTAAGAGATGAATAGTCAGTCATGCATAAAATATCAATTCTGGCCATATTTACATATTCACTCATGCCAGAAGTACAGAACACACACATCTTCTGCTGAAAGAGTTTCATAAAATGTATTAGATCTGTTGATTATCCACTTCACACACCACACTTATCTATAGGTGTTCTAATCTCTGCTTCAGTAAATCTATCAGCATATAACGACCGATGGCTCCAGTTCTATGTTGGTTCAGTGCTTTTTTCGAAATCTTTGTTAGATGTTCTCTATGGGCCATGCCTCCATATTTCACATTTTCAACATTGATTCATGCTCATGTATCTCAAAATCCTCTGATCGCACAGACTCATGACAAGCACATAGTATGTCTTCTTGGTCCATAGGCAAAAAATCCTCCATAAAATCCTCCATAGTCCATAAAAATCCTCTGTTATGGTAGCGAGGCTAGCTAATATATTGGCTATTCATTTCCCTCCACACCCACGTGTCCAGGGACAAACATAAGAATGCTTTTTCACAGTGAGGCCCACATTTTATCTCTCTCTAATGTCTCTCTAATCATTTTCTTTGTGTCACTTAGTATGCATGCATGGAAATAGGCTTGCCAGTGCCTGCGTTATGGCAAACACTTCCATCGTATACAACTACTTGTTGCAGTAAAGGCCCCACTGACTTCGTGTACTGTTCTTTTGTGTGATCTGGCAGTAAAGGCCCATGTACACCACTGGTGGCGGATGACCAACCCATCCGTGCAAATTACAACATCAGTATCATCTGTATGTTTGTAGATGAGTGTCTTAACCTCAGCATTCACACTCACAGGGCTATGTTCCCTGCACCCTCTACTGAGTGTAATGACTGCCTTCTGAAAGACCATAGTAATCAGTATCCATTCCTCACCAGCCTTCTGGGGTGAAAATTCTGTTCTGACCCTTCGCTGTCTATATATCAGGATATTGTCCACAAAGGATAGTATAATGCTATGGTTATGCTTCTTGACCAGGATGGTGTGCGTAGTGATAACTGCCATGATGCCCAAGTGTATTCACCTTCTAAATTTTAAGTGTAGAGTATTCTTCAAATGTATTTAACATTCAAACTCTATTTTTGACAAACAAACAAATAATCTAATTTATACATGGTGATCTGTAAGGGGGAAAATACAGAGCTATGTAAGGGTGTTGCAGAAAAATACAAACCACTGTATTTTTTTCCTCATTGCTCTGTGTTGCAAAAGCCCTCACATCTTTAGTACTTTAGGTTGTTTCCTAACACTGAGAATTAATCCCTTCATGGTGATCTGTGGTGTTGTCACTATCAAGTTAGAATCAAGATCCTGAACAGGGCATGAGATGTAGCTGATGCAGCATTAAAGCTGCTAACACCAGAATCAGCAAACTAGAGATGCCAAACTATACTCCACCTCCAGAGGTGATCCTGGACAATCCGGTGCATCAAAGCAGTCTGGTCAAAGAGTAAGGAATAAAAAACAGAAAGGCAGATAGGTAATCAAAAATGATGGACTGAAGTTGGATGTATCAGGCCACAGCACAGATATAATAGCCAATATGTAAACCACATGACAGCACATTCTGTTCTGGACTCCAACCTGTGTACTGACATGAGTTAAAGAACAAATACACAAAGCAGAAGACAAATTTTCAATTAAAAAAAAATAAGGGTTTAAAAGCCGTAGAAGATTGACTTTGCTGTACTCAGTTTCCCATATGTACTCCGTCCCTCTCAACGAAGCAGCACGCCGCCTGCCGAGAGTACCACCATAGCACGTAACTCCGTAGCTTCAAGTGATAATCCATAGAGATCTCCGAAAAAAATCAGGCGAACAGCTTAACCACTATGCCAGGGAGACCCCGTAATTTTCCTATTATAATATTGTAGTTCAAGAGAATAATTCCTAAAACATCAAAAATGTAAAGGTAATTATCAAGCACAAATATGTGAAGTACCAGTGACCTCACAATACTAGATATTGGCATTTGGAGATAATGATCACCTAACTTCTTTTAACTTCCTTCCCTAACATTCCAGTTTCCCATTTACAACAGAGTTCACTCATGTATCATATATCTAGACTGATCCAATCCTCCTGATTTCTTTCCACTGTGAAACCAACAATCTAACCACATGACAATGTCAGCACACTAAGGCAATATGTGAATCCAATGAAACATTTATACCCAAAAATGAATAAAAATATACAATAACTTAGCCGATAACTTGTTTCTGATAAGTATTTAATAAAGATGCCTAAAAGAAGAAGACTACAATACCCAGTGCTGTGTATGTATAGCTGATAATAAACTGCATCTAACTGTATCTAATGTAGATGTTAAGCAGCAAAGATAGCACCCTATTTTCTCAAAAGTTCTTCCTGCATGCACCAACCAAATGACAGTTTGAAATGCCTCACAATTATATGTGCAGATCATTTTTCAGGAAGTATTTGAGGACTTCTTTTAGGTACACAGTTCTAGATATTATGTGTGGAGTATTACATTATGTGTGCTGCACTTTATTAAATTGTGTGACCTGCGCTGCCAGGAATCCTTGCAGCTTAGAGGAAATAATGATGATAGCTCAGAACTTAGTTCAATGACTTCCTACTCGGGTAATACAAGGTTTGATTTTCAGTTCAACTGAAAATATTTTTTAATCAACAACGGATGATCTTAGATTTACTTATGATAATAGGTACCTGATATTCTGGGAAAATAAAATTGGCAGATATGATACATACTACATCATCCCTATATATGCTGTTAGTTAAAGACAAAATCATTCTAACACTGTGTTCCCCAAATCTCAATGACTAAGAAAATTATATTTACCTTTCAATGTGGATGATAAATGCTGATAAAAATTATACATGGCACTTTGTTCTCTGAGTATCTAGTCTTACTATAACCTGCGATGGATGCCGTATCTATGATGTGATTGGAAGAATTTGGTATAAACTGTGGCCTGAATACCACTTGGCACTTCAAATGCAGATTGAAGAATGCCTTTAACCAGAAAGACATAGAACCATCAGTATGCATACACTGTCACAATTATTGCAGGGTGATGTTACATATGTGGGCACATAAGTTTGCCTGCAGTGCAATGATGTTTCAAAACCAATAATTGTAATATAATATCATATTTTGAAAAACAATATCATTATAGCTACATAGAGGCACATAGGCAGCTACTGAAAAGTATACAAAAAAAACTGATTTCCAAAGACTGCTCAAAATATAGGACATGGATGTGTACTACTGATAATAAGGATCATAGGGTTGGGAAGATCAATGGAATGGCAAATCTAAAGATAAAAATGAGAAGGATTATCAAAGAGAGCTATATCTCACAGTTGTGCAATAATAACATCAGTGTGAGGACTTAGGATAACATGAAGAAAACTGCAGATGTTCAAGAAGAGTTGTATCACACAGGTCAAAAGCAATAACCTTAGGCCTAACAGCCTACAGCTTAACAGGTCTAATACAATAACATCAGGATGATGACTTAGGATAACATGAAGAAAACAGGGCACATTGGAATGACAGCTTCAACACTAGTCTCAGGACTGACTAACCAGATGTTGATGATAATCATGAATGTGAGAGATGGAATATTAACCCAAAAAATTGCATTAACACAGATGCATCACCATGTGATGACTCCACCAAGTGACACCTTCTTAAGGGTGGGGTTGATACAAAAATGATAAATATTGAAAAACTAACACTGAAAAAGACAAATAACAAATACAAGATTGAAGTCTGCATGTGAACCTAAAACAAGATCTTCTAGTGTTAGTGCCTGTTACTAGTAACACTAAAAAGAAATAAGCTCCTCATATTTCCTCAGAGTAATGACTCATCAACACAGGGATGATACCAACCATAATTATTTTTGTGCATTAATGTATACGCTGGCATTGGATAAATTCCACCAACCTCGACTGACAAGGATATTTGAATCATTTTTTATTTTAGCTGACATTCCTCACAAACAATTGTATGATTCAAAGTTGTGTATTTACCTTTGATTCACTCAAAGCTGTTTATCTACCTTTGACTCACACAAAGATGTGTATCTGCCTCTTTGATTTATTCAAAGTTCTATATCTGCATTTTATTCACACAAAGATATGTATCTACCTTTTATTCACTTACAGTTGTAGCTTATCTTTGTGTCTGAACAGGAGGGGATTCATGGGTAATCTGATGTGAAATTACACAGCTCATTGAAACTACTGACACTGTGATCTGATGTCTCACAGAAGTATGGCAAAGAAAAAGAGAATAACACAGCACACTGAACATAGTGTTGGATCTGATAGCTGATAGAATGATGATCAAAGATATAAACAATACTGCTGCTAACATGATAACTTGAACTTGTTAAATATGGAAAGATAATAGGCCAAAATTAAAAGGGTTGAGTTGATTAGACTCATTCAAGAAATAACTTCTAAAAGTAATAGCTAATAAGTTTGCAATAAATTTGGCATATCATAAGATGGTCTGTTTTCACATAAAGCTTCTGTGTCTGATTTTTCAGTATCAGAATGTTGCCAATATATGAATATGGTTCTGAGATTCCTTCAATGCTGAAAAAAAGAAATCAATATGAATATTTGGAACAAGATTTTGTTCTTTGAATAAAGAAAATTGATGTCTTTGACATGTGCATATTCTCCCTCAGATACATTACTTATTTTAATGTAATATAAAGATGTCATTTTTGTGTGGACAAACATTTCAAGGTAAAAATAAAAGCAGGAGTATGACCATTTTATTAAGGATGTTAGCAGATAATATCAAGCTTATGTGATAAAAGAGTGACTGAAATAACATTAAAAGTAAAATAATCATTTAACAATTGTAACGTAAATTTTGATTCTTGATTTTTTTTAATTTAAATTTTATTGTTTTATTAACTACCGGTAACTATTTTCTTCTTTTCATAGTCCATTTCATGCAGCATTGGTTATCATATCTGTCCTGTTTCATATACTGTCAATTATTTTCAATATCGATGTTCCCCCCCCCCCATGCCACAAAACTAAGATGTCCAGCATCTTCTCTCATGTCTTCTCCTACCCCTCTACTATGCAACTTGCTTTTTGTCACAATGTGCTCCATGTTTTCTCCTCTCATGATGTGTCCAAAGAATGTGAACTGTCTTACATTGCTGTGAGTGAGCAGATTTCTTTTGTAATTAACTTCCTTTATCATATCTTCATTATACTTTTTCCAGTTCTTGTTTGGAACGTGTGTCACCCATTTGATTATTTCCCTTGGCTATGTTTATCAGTTTATGTTTATCATTTATTAATTTAACTATAAATTTATTTAGTGTTAGGGTTAGTTATGTAAAACACAACTACCTTAACCCTAATCCTAAAATAATTAATATTTAAATTAATTATTGATTAATTGTTGCTATAATGTTTAGATTAGTTATCCATAAAATAAGCTGGTAGGCATGCATTCTAAACAAGAACCATTTTTTTTTTCTCCATTACACAAATATCATGTCTAACAGTTATTTATCAGTTATTTATCAAATAAGCTTTATATTATTTTTTTTCTGTGTGGTACATCATCACAGCTTTACACCTTATATTGTATCCTTCACTTGATAACTGACTTTTGATTTTAAATAAGTTGATTTACTCATTGTACCTTAAAAAACCAAACTTATTTATATTTTGATACTTCACCTTTAAAGTCTTTTTTACAGTCTTCCCAATTAACTATAAGCATTTTCAAGCAGGCTAGACGCTACAAAATAAAACTAGTTTTAATAAAAAATACTAAGAGCTTTAATGATTAGGAAATATTACAAAATGTATAACCAAGATCTTTTATTTTCTAATTATGTTACAAAGTTCTATGACTGCCATACACTACCTTGATAAATCAAATAATAGGAAAACATATTACAATAGACTTTACTAAAAAATATGTCTGGTTGAGACTCCAAAAGCACATTTAAGTGATGATCGCAGAAAGGACAAAAGAAACAGTCATCCCATGCAACACAGGCAATTTGTTAGAAACATAACAACTCGTATGAACTCAGATGACCATAAATACATACACAGAATGCCACACACACTTCCACTGGCATATATCAAAAAAACTGCCATTTTCCAAGTATAGCTTCCTTGATAGCTTCAATGTACTGTGCTGGTACCCAGTAGATCCAATAACGGGAAGCCTCCGTTGGCCCAAGTTGTATACCCTGTAAATGGATAATAATGAAGTATCAAAGAAAGCCACAATGAACTACCATATTAAAGAAAGGATTGTAAAGGTGTAGATGATTGACTATATTGTACTCAGATTACCCTATATATACTCCATCCTTCTCAATGCAGCAGCACACCACCTGCTGAACGTACCTCTCATAGCATGTAACTCTGTAGCTTCAAGTGATAATCCCCAGGGATGTCAGAAAAAAATACACTTTATTCCCTCAAATTTTGTTTCTCACATGGTAAGGGGTAAAGGCAGCAACCTGATGTCGGAGATGAAGATAACTCTTTCTTCTTTGCTGTCTTTACCTTCCCTAACTCATGCATCAGGTACTCATTTACAGCTGAGTCGACTGAAGGAGTGGTCATTTGAAGTGAGAAATCACAACCCGGATTTATTTTCTTTTGGTTTGCCCAGACGTGGTTTTGAACCTGGCATGCTGTAACCCGGCGATAGCAAGCAAGCTCATTATCAACTAGGCTACCATGCTCCTCCGCGTTTCTCACATGAGCAATGACTATTTCTGCATCAGCCAAACATTTTAAGAAACAATTGTATTTTACTAATATAAAAGCCATATATGACTTGGAAACACAGCAAATGTCCTATTATCACTCCTGTACCAAAGAAAATATGACAGGTAAAAATCCAATGTTAAGATAATGTCAATTGTGGTATACGACGTTCATCATGAATACATTCAGAGATTACATAGTGTCAATGCAAAACTCTACAAAAATAGTCTTGTAATACCTACATGATGCTACGCTCAAACATTGCTGGAGAAGTGATGAACAAGCAATTGGATTGTGCATCGCGAAAATGCAGTAATAAACACATTTTTTTATGAAACACAACATTAACACAACTGTTACTACAACTGTTACCATCTCCAGTCTCAATCTTGCTACCACTCATTTTGCTTAGTGTTAACTTTTCATGTTTCCATAACTTAGAACAATGAAAGGTCACCATTTCTTTGACAGTGAAGAGATTCAAGACAATGCAACAAGACGAATATGTGATATTCTGAAAAGTGCCTACCAGAGGTGCTACCTTCAGTTGCTGGAGTGTTGGAATAATTGTATACAATCACAGGGGAACTACTTTGAAGGAGATAGAATCTACTTGTTCCCTTTTTCACCACCAAAAACATCTGTACTAAAACTTAACGAACAGCCTTCACACAAAGGACTGCGGATACAATAGAATATTTATGCTTTATTGCTGCCCCACATGATGTTACCAAGTAATGACCACAAACTGCTTAACCTTCACCACGCTTTGGTTAAGTGTGATCGACAAAAATTTCAATGGCGGCTGTCTACTGTTGTTGGATGCACTCGGCTCAATGATAAATCGTGCTAAATAGGCGTATCACAGCCTGTATATAGTTCGGGGCATGCGCAATCGAAGCCGGCACCACTTCACGTCCGACATGAGTGTTGTAAAGATGTCTAGGTGGAAGGTACACGTGTTATAACAATTAATCTGACCACATCTGCACACCGGTACAATGTCATGATGGTGGATTGGTTTTATAGACCTTTCTTTCATCGTATTTTGAATAAAATAACATTGAATCGTGGCTTGAATCATGAATTATTTAGTTTCACAGCAGTGAATATACAGAATGTTGTGTTGGTGTGGGGACTTGTAAAGGTTTGATATCGAATATGTTGAAGTGGCACAAAAAAATGACTCTAGGCCTAAGCTCAAAGAATGATTTTACTGCAAATCTACATGTTTTATACAGTTCCCCTGGCAATATTTTGATAATTTCGCAATGAAAGAACATAAATACAACATATTTGCATGGGATTTAGTGTACAGTGTTGCCAAGGAATTCGATAAGTAAGGTAAGTTATTTTTTTACTAATTTTTTCCCTTTTTATTTGTTATAAAATATATGTTTTTATGTGAAAAATATCTTTACCACTTTCTCATACGTCTGGTATCACATACACACGTACATAAATTACACAATTATATGCAGAATTCAATTCTTTATTTATATGTGCAAATATTATTTAAATATCTTTAACAACCAAAAAATTATCACATTTTCAAAACAGTCACCATCAATAACGCAAATTTTCAACAAAAAAAATACGGTGGCAGGGAGACGCTTCGTATTTTTTAATCTGGCTTGCTAAAGGTTAATGGAACCTTTATAAATGAAATCATCATGGGTAATTAAAAGACTGCAGTAACAGCCCTGCCACATGCTCTTGTGTTACACACTGGAAACAGTAATTCTTCTTCTGTGTTCATTTTCAAACTTCTGTAGGTCAGCAGAATGGTAGTCCAAAGAATGGAATGTGTTGTGTCATGGTTTACAGCTTCACTGTGATATCTGTACCTTTCAGCCTGACATATCTGACTTCAGCATGGCATATGGCTCACTTTGACCCTCTAAGGGATGGGACAGCCAACTCCATCCCCATACTTCCTTAGTAGTCTTTTACAATAGGTATAGCAATTGAGTTATTCAATAAATTGCCAACATAAATGATATACTGCCTTGGTTATGCTGGGGTCAGAGGAAATGAGAGAATTGATTTATTGGCAGGCAATGCAGTGATAGATGGCACAATGCTGAGAAGAGATAAAGCAGACTTGATTAAGGCAGTCATAAATTCATTGCAAAATGCAGATGAGGTTAATGAGGCTGAGAACAAGCACATACAAAGAATGTCAGAAATTGGGATGTCTAGAGAAGAGGGGAGAAAAAGTAATCTTTTTGGAAAGAACCGAAGATCACATAAGCAACACCTGACTGAGACTCTTGAGTCTACATACACTGGGATGTCTGCGGAAATGTACAGCGGAGCACTTATGGGAGTGTCCTGCATGCTGTTATGCTAGTTTCTAATCAAGAAACATGCATGGCAAGTAAAAGTGTCACTATTATTTGCTTCCCTTTCAGACCATGGCAGCACATGGGTGGTATTAGTTCTATATTCCACATTACATATGGTGATGACTCTACCACTATCCATGACTAGATATAAACCTCCAGTCAGATTTCTCACCATGACAAAACAGAACCCAACAAATAAACTTGGCAAGTCTGTCTTATAAATCTTCTTTTCTAGTTTGCCTCTTTCTTTCACTTATCTTTTCCTCTCAACCTCCCTCTGTAAGCATATTTCATTTCTTCATCCATATGAGACAAATATTGGATGAACACTGTTGCATAAAACTAAAGCTATTTAACTCATGTATTGTCTCAGTGTTAACATATGGTAGTGAAAGCTGGAAATCAACTCAAACAACAGACAACAAACTAAACAGATTTGAAAACAAATGTCTTCGCAAACTGATGAACATAAAATGGAGCAACTTCATCACAAATAGTGATCTAAGAGACAAAACACACCAAGAGTATGTTTCAAACATCATAAGAAAATGAAGATGGAAATACCTTGGTCATGTTTTACGACTAGATGTAAACAGAATAAACCAACAAGCCCTTATGTAGTCACCTGAGGGTAAAAGAAAAAGAGGAAGACCTGAAACAACCCTTAAAAACACCATTCTTAAAGAAGGGGAATTAATAGGCTGTAAGACCATCCAGGAACTAAAGCTGCAGGCAGCGGACCGCATCATATGGAGAACCAAAACCTCTGCCCTATGTGTCGCTTGCGGCACGAAAGGAACAAACTAACTGTTGCATAGCCTGCCGCTCAGTTAAGAAAACAAAAAGACAATTTAGAATTTAAACAAAGGTTTCAACAGTTGATGTAACTTACCATAATGTGATACTCTTCATGATCTTTGATAGGCTCTGAGACTACAGCTTTTATTGACTGCATGGGTATTTTGTCTGTTCTCTCTAGAATATAATATATATTGTGAGGTTGATGAGACACTAATCATCATTATTCCATTTCTGGGTCTATAAAACACCAATGAAACTCAATTATTAGGTCAATAGAACATCAAATGTCAAAAAACTGTCATACAGTGTAAAATACTGCATGCTTCCCATTAGGAAGTTGCAGGGAGGGATTTTGTAGCTGAGTGATAAAGGTCATAATCCAAAAGTATGTAAATAGAACATCAACTGTTATTTCATTATTATGTCAAAATATCAACATGTAGTTTAGTGGTAGAATAGTACTTACATAAAACACAAGGTTGATCAGCTTTACGATGAACGCACAGTTTACCAGACTATTGGGTATGGGTACGAAAAAATACAAATAACAATATAAAAGACAACTTCAACCTTTTCAGGTCTTTTTCCAAAAAAAATACAAGACAAACAGTAAAAATAATGGCACTATCACAAAAGCATTAAGTGGCAGACATTTAACAGCAGAGACATCCAAGATAACAAAGACATACATATACACAAGTATTGTCATAGAGAAACGCATTAATGAAATATGGGGAATGAGAACGAAATATAATTACTTTACTGAAAACTACATGAACGACAACACAACAAAGGCCCCAGCACCCAAATCTAAATAAATGAATGATCGGTATTAAGACCAAATGGCTTACGGGTGCCAAACTGAAATATATAGCAATTTCAAGGGTGTATATAGCTCTATTGTCAGTAGTGCAAGATCTTAATGCAGTGACCTGAATATCATGGGCACTCGATTATCAACCCCATTGACATGTATAGCAACAGAAGTAGGTGTTCTGTGGTTAATGACATGAAGATGTCAGCACAAACTGTCACTTAGTCTTTTGCCAGTTTCACTATATATTTCTTGTTACATTATTTACAAATGATAACGTTTATGATGTTATTGGATTCACATGTGAAGGCATCGTCGAAGGTAAACGGTGGCCTTAGGAAATGAAACAGATTGGATCTGCACAATATAGGAACATGATTTCTCTTCAATGATAGAGAAATTAGTGCACCTGCCTGACACACTCTCCTTGCTCAAACTTCATTCATTCATTTTCCTTTTGCGCTGAAGTTAGCGTATAGGGCAGAGGTCAGATCTCTCCAATTCTGTCTGTTCAAAGCTATTCTGTGCAGTTCTTGAATAGTATGAATATTGGTTGTTTTACTTTCTCTAAGTATTGTTCTTCTGAGTGTTTCTTTTGGTCTACCCCTTGCTCTTTTGCCTGTAGGTACCCATTCAAGAGATTGGTGGTGTATTCTGTTGGTGTCTGCGCGTAGGACATGCCCGATGTAGGACCAACGGCGTTAGCTGATAACATCTGTGATGAAATTTTGATGTGTCTCTTCTCTGATTTTATCATTCAATTTGAATTCACTCCAATGGGTGTTAGTTATCCTATGAAGACATTTGTTCTCGAAACTCAGTAATTTCTTTTCTGAAGATAAAGAGCTTTTCCAGCTCTCACATCCATATGATAGCACCAGAATAACAGGAATTAAATAAGCGCATTTTCATGCGTGTGCTGATTGACTTTGACTTCCAGATATTAGACAGTCTGTTAAATGCACTTGATGCTAGGGCAATGCGAGTTGTAATTTCTGTCATGACATCACCGTCGAGTGTTAATTTGTTTCCTAGATAGGAGAATTTGTGTACTTTTTCAAATTGTCCATTTAAAGTAATTTTGTTAGGTAAATTGGTGAAGTCCATAATTTTCATTTTTGATGAATTGATTTGGAGACCTATTTGTCCTGCAATGAGTTTTAATCTATAAGTTTTTGTTTGTGCATCTTGATGGTTTTCACTCAATAGTGCTAGATCATCGGCAAAATCCAGGTCTTCTAATGTTGTTTTATTTATCCATTTGATTCCTAAATTTGTGTTGGATGTGCTTTTTCTCCTAGCCCAGTCAATTGCAATATTGAATAGTAATGGTGACATAGGGCAGCCTTGTTTAACACCAGTAATCACAGGGAACCATTCTGAATTGCCTCTTTCTGTTCTAACACAGCATTTTGAGTTGGTATAGAATGATTTTAAAAACTCAAACTTACTCAAAGGTTAAAAGCTGATCATCCACATTGTACTGGCAATTGTACACATGTTTAAAGAGTTCAACAGCAGTTGAAAAGCAATGTTCTATATATGACATATGTCCTCAGTACCCTTCTCTATAGCACTGAAACATGGGCAACCTATATGCACCACGAAAGACAACAGCTTTCACATGCTGTGCCTATGTATAATTCTTGGAGTTAGGTGGCAGGACAAAGTCGCTAACACTGATGTGTGGCAGGACAAAATCACTAACACTGATGTATGGCAGGACAAAGTCACTAATATTGATGTATTAGAAAAAACAGGCAACACCACAGTCTTTCTATGCTCAGTCTGTGCAGACTCAGATGACTGGAATACACTAGGAGGATCAAAGAAAGCAGAATAGCTATCTATCTATCTATTCGCTAAACCCTTTGTTGCCTTTCAGCGTCAGGGGTAGAAGAGTTTTCTGTAGACGGCCTTCGTGTGTGCTGAGTATATTGTGGAGTTTGTCGCCTCTTTCATTTCAGTAGTCCATTGTTTTTGTGGTTGGCCTCTAGGTCTGCCTTCACTGTATCTGTGTAGCATAGCTTGCTGTGGAATGCTGTCTGATGGTAGTCTGCAAACCATTTTATCTGTTGTCTCTTAATATATTCCAAGATTGGAGTGGTACCGGTTCTTTGTCTAATGTCTTCATTTCCCACTCTGTCTCTTAGCAATATTCCTAGGATTCTGCGAAAGCATGATATTTCAGCTGTCACAAGTTTTGTTTATCTTGTGTTGTCATTGTCCATGTTTGGCTTTGGTAACACAGCGTTGGTATAATAATTGTTTTGAATAGTGTTATTTTGGTGTTTAAATCTAAATTTTTGTTTCTGAAGAATGGTGTCATTTGTCCTAGGGCTTGATATGCTTTACTACATCTATTGTGTATTTCTATGCTGCTCCTGCCGCCTGTTTATTGCTTCCTCGGTATGTGAATTCTGTCACTTGCATAAGTCTGTTTTTTCCAATATATATATGTTGGTGTTTCTGTTTTTTTCTGTCTTCATTACTTCGGTCTTCTCTATATTTATCTTCATGTTAAAGGTTTGGCATGTTTGATGTAATCTGTCTATTTGTCTTTGCAGTTGCTCTTCTGATGATTCTACTAGTACTTGGTCGTCTGCAAATAGCAATTCGTTTAAGCTATCCTTCAAATTATTTTCTTCCATTGTCTTTGCTACTTTGCAGATGTGATCTATGTATGTTATGAACAATAGGGGGATAGTACACATCCCTGTCTCACTCCCGAGTGAATTTTGCAATTATCTGATGTACCTGTGCTTGTTCTTACTGCACATTGACTATTGGTGTATATGCTCTGACATAGACTTATCAGATGTTGGGGGACTCCATATGTGTGTAGTGTTATCCATAGTAGTGCTCTATCCACTCTGTCAAAAGCTTTCTCTTGATCCACGAAAGCCAGATATAAGTCTTGGTTATGTTCTGTTGCTCTTTCTGAAAGTTGTTTGAGGGCGTAGATTGCGTCTGTACAGCTTTTATTTTTCCGCAAGCCTAATTGTGTGTTGTTGAGCTGTGGCTCTATATATGCACGTATCCTTCTCTCTAGTATCTTGCTAAATGTTTTTCCTATGTGGCCTAAGAGTGATATGCCTCTATACTTTGTGCAGTCCCTCTTTCTGCCTTTTTTCTTCCAGATGGGAACAATCACCGCTGTATTACACTCCTGTGGTGTCTTTTGTGTCTTCCATATCACATTTAACAGTCAAATGAATAGCAATAGTCAGGCAGAATACCAAAGGATCTAATTTATAGAGAATTACAGGGAGCCATGAATCGTATTGAATTTAGGGCAAAGATTATGAATGGTATAAAGACAAAGGAAAGAGTGATAGCAGTTAGTTCAAGGGCTGCATATCTAAGAAGACATACAATAGCACATGATGGTACAAGTGGGATATGCTATCTTGTATATACTATGGAAGACTCTTTGTGGCTCAGATTGGTCTTGTGAGTCACATCCATCACATCATGAATCGTAGATTATAACACAACAATAATACTGCATCTGGAAAAACAGAGAGGAGCCTACTACTACTATATAAGATATGCATCAATAAATGATATTCAAACATGAACAAATATTAGTCTTAGGTTAATAGCTAAAAAGATGATGTTTTGTTGCCTTTACTATGTAGATGGTGAACAAAACAGGTAATTGAGGGGGAATTCTGCAACAATCCAAGACTGTAAATGTATGCATCATCTGCTGAGATCCCCAAACATTATCCACTGTGATCTGTATACATGATAATAAAAACCAATTGGAAATTTAAAAAACAACATACATATTTTTATATTCACTGGTTACGCACCTTTTGTGCCTAGCCATAATTGATCAGCCTCCATTTTGAATGTTAGTCTGACCTTTCCACCTGCTTTATTGTACATGCCAGACAACGGAACTTGAGGAAGTGAATCATTATGGCTCTTTATTCCCACTGGAACATCGTCTGGTTTTCCATATTTATCCAGCACCTTTCTATGTTGCTGAAATTCAAGAGACTCAGTTGTATGACAAAGTAGTTAGTGGCAGTCTAGAAATGTTAAATATTTAATCTATTCAATTATTATTGGTGTCATGGACCTTCCTAGCTAAACTTATAGACACCCTCTGTAGTTCCTAGCTAAACTTATAGACACCCTCTGTAGTTCCTAGCTAAACTTATAGACACCCTCTGTAGCCTGACACTGTAGTAGTGTAAGATAATGAGCATGTCTTGGACTGCCAATGCACCTTGTTCTATTTCAGTAATAAACAGTTTGGAATCCAGACCTTTCAGAAAGAAAAGGTAACTTACTGAACATAAATATTGTCTATAAAACACTACAAACGAAAGTTTATCATTTCCTTTAATAGTCAGTGAAATCACTTCAATAATTGACCTGTTCAACAAACTGTTTGTTCCAGTCTATCATTCCCTTCAATCATCTGGTAAAGTTTATCATTCCCTTCAATTGTCTGGTAAAGTCTATCATTCCCTTCAATCATCTGGTAAAGTCTATTATTCCCTTCAATCGTCTGGTGAAGTCTATCATTCCCTTCAATCATCTGGTAAAGTCTATCATTCCTTTCAATCATCTGGTAAAGTCTATCATTCCCTTCAATCATCTGGTAAAGTCTATATTTCCTTCAATCATCTGGTAAAGTCTATCATTCCTTTCAATCATCTGGGAAAGTCTATCATTCCCTTCAATCGTCTGGTAAAGTCTATCTGAAAGAATTTGAGAGAAAATGCTGAAAACATATAATATCCTCTAGATGTCTGCCTTAATAAACCATTCAAGGACAGAATTCGAGCACAATAGAATAACTGGGTGGCATCATCTGATTTAGCTGTGGCAAAGGGTGGTAAAATTTAAAAAGTTGACATCACCACAATCATTACGTGGGTCAAAGAATCGTGGTAGGATATTTTGTCCAAAATGATCTTCCGATCTTTCAAAAAGTTTTCAATTAGTAACAAAATAGATGGAAGTGAGGACAACGCTATCTTTGAGAGCGATGCCGGTGATGTACTGGAGACTGACGATATCCACCCTGATGTTTCCATGACAGATGATGACATTCGTGAGTTACTTCAGACAGTGATTCAGACTTTGAAGGGTTTCATTGACTAGACTGGCACAGGTAAGTTTTTCCCTCTGTTATCGATATTTGATGTTATTCTGTGTTCTGTTTTTGTGTGTCTCTACAGCTAATTTTGTTTAAACATTTTTTTGTATGCAAGCCAAACCTACTATAATTTAGTCTGCTATTATCAAAACACTACCCAGTAGAGCTAGACAATAAATGCAAGTTACCGATATATAGACGGCATTTGTTTTCACAGACATTATATTTACCCGGTAACTACTTACTTGTTACCATTGTTAGGTCAATAAATAACATCAGACACTAGCATATTATAGACCTAGGCATTTTATCCTGGCTTGAATATATTAGACAAAAACATCACTGGCTTTTTGGGGGGGTTTCTTTATGTGTTTTTTTTTCTTTGTTATCAGATTTTATGTAATTTTTTTTAAATTTGGTTGCACTCATTTATAGGTCGTGACCCCTAAATCAATTTCAGATAAATGTCCCTAGATTCTCAGTTTATACACAGATTTTACAGTAATGAAAGTGTCTTCATTTGTATAAATTAACCTCTCATCATCAAGCGCTGTGCGGAATGGCGTTGCAGATCATATTTCTCCATGTACATCAATCTCTCATATATGTCATCATCTCTGTTTCGAAGCCATTTAGTCAAACTATCCAATCTGGGTCTTCCCCTTGATCTTTTCCCTTCTATCTTTCCTATTGCCACTATATTCTCAATGCCTCCGCTTCTCATTATGTGCTCAATAATGTTGACTGTCTTTTTCTTATATTATCAATAATACATCTTTTCACATCCATCCTTCTAAGACACTCTTCATTAGTAATCTTTGCTGTCCAAGGAATGCATAACATTCTTTGAATAAACCACATTTCTGCTGCCTCCAATGATTTCTGTGATGTCTTATTTATTGTCCATGCTTCACTTTCATAGAGTAGCACTGGTTCAATGTAGCATTTGAGGACACATTTTCTAGTATCTATCGATATGGACTTGTTGCATAGGATATTTTTCATTTTATGGAATGCTGCTTTTGCACGTCCTATTCTGCTTATAATTTTGGTCTTGCATTTACCATCTAAAATTATTAATGCTCCTAAATATTTGAAACTATTCACCTGCTTTAATTATTTTCATTTAATAATATTTTGCTATTTGGTGGGGTACTATTTCCTGATATTATCATTGTCTCTGTATTTTTTATGTTTAAACTAAGACCTTTTTGTTCACATTCTATCACCGTTCTGTTTAACAGATCTTGGAGATGTTCTTGGCTTTCTACTATCTCCATAACCTCTAGATTCTTGCTAAAAAGAAGGGGGAAAATAAGATTGAAAAATTATAAGCACTGTTTTATATGAAGTTTTTATCTTTTATTTAGTTTTTGGGGATTGCCTTGGCATAAGTGATTAAGTCATTCACTTTGTGCACAAGAGGTCATGGGTTCAAATCCCATTCGCGATCTTTTGTTCTATAAAGTGGATTTTTTTCTGATATATCTGGGGATTATTGCATGAAGCGATGGAGTTATGTGCTATGTACGGTACTTTTGGCAGGTGGCACACCACACTGCTGAGAGGGACATAGTACAAATGGAGTAGTCAGAGTACAATTTATAGTCAATTCACTATGCCTTTTCAACCTTTTTTAAAGTTTTTATCTAATACTTAATTGTAGTTTGCTAAAATATTAACTGATACATAGCTGACAAACATGTTTTTAAACGGACATAAAAAGAGAAAAAAATATAGATAGCTCTTTCTTTTCTCTCATTATATATGGAGGAGGTCTTCCTAAGTGTTCATTCTCAAACTCCTGCTGGATCTCTCTTGTAGCAGGACAATGGTCTTACTAGATTTCCAGCATAATTTAGTCAAGAGATTGGAAATGAGTTATGTTGCCATTTTATTTACGCCAATGGACCAACACATTTGTCTTTGGTGAAATATGGAGAATATGATATGGAGACAATATATAATTACCGGTTTAATATATTGTTCCTATAATTAAATATGACAGAGCAAGCTAAACATCAACACAAGAGAAGGGGGAAAATTATTTCTTCATCTCCCCATAAGAAATATTAGATTTAGAATACATAATAAATGTCCCATAAAGTTTAGAGAATTTACTTCATTGTAATCAGGTTTCCCCATTTGTACACCACCGCTTTCAATAAAGCAGTGTCTTGGCTGCTGCTAGCACCACTCAGATAATACAACTATATAGTGTTAAATAAAGCAGTGCTCCCGGCTGCTGACAGCACCACTCAGATAATACAACTATATAGTGTTAAATAAAGCAGTGCTCCTGGCTGCTGACAGCACCACTCAGATAATACAACTAATATAGTGTTAAATAAAGCAGTGCTCCCAGCTGCTGACAGTACCACTCAGAGAACACTATATCATTTTGAGAAATAACTCCCTGGGACTTCTGGAAAAATGCACTTTTAAACAATATATCATGGCTTGGTATAGACCTCATAACTTCATGAACACAAAGCACAGAGCTTAACCACAATGTCATGGAGATTCCCTAGAAGTCAGAAAAATAAATGGGGGAATGAGACAGAGGATGACAAAGAGGAAGCATTAAAATTTCAGCAACAGAAGAAACTCCTTGCTTTGACAGATGTTTGTAGATATCTAGGATGCTTATGATATGTCACATGATAATAATGACTTCAGCACTAAATTGTAACTATCTGTCAACTTCAAACATATGCAAAGAAAATGAGATACTATTAAACACAAAAAGTTACTTAACAAACGATGGAAATAGAAAAATTACCTTCTGTTCTGACAATGGCTCTTTCGCTGCCTTTACAGATGTTTTTTCTTCTGCCTGAAGATCTTTCTGTGATGGAGCACTCACAGATAAGACATCATTTAGAGTTGAACCAACAACCATAAGTTTGGCACCACTGACTACCTTCAAATCTTGCAATGTTGCATCATCACGAGCTAAACCTACAGCATGAGGAAACCAACTGAATATTCTTCTTACATCTACTGAGAAGCACAATTTAGTTCACATCAGAGGATATAAGATTAATTAATGCAATTTACTATGCATTCTCTGTACAATGGGCAACTAACAGTTTCAAGCAACTTACTGTCTATTCTTTATAATACAGGCAATGGACAGATTCAAACACGTTAAATGCTGTTATAAATGTATGGTTGAAACTTCTGATTTCAAACACATTAAATAGTGTTATTAAATGTATTGTGAAACTTCACTGTGAGTACTCGTTCCAGAAACTCCAAAGCACTTGTCTATTGAAGCAAATAAACTTCCCCATAAGAAATAATGGAAACTCAGATGATTCATTCCACACCCCAAAAAATACAAATAGGTCTACATGTTTTTATATAAAATGATTAATACAAAATACAGTACATTATATGTACATACTTTTACATCCTTTTTATTACAAGTAAAAAAAAAAAATTAAACATAAAGCAATGTTGGCAGCTGTGGCTATGAAGATAGCGATACCCACCAGCTGCAAAGATGTCAAGCACCCTTGACTATGGTTAGCCTTCAGGTTGAAGTTCAGTGTATAGTACAAGAACCAATGTTATTCAATGAATGGAATGGATGCTATATATTTTCCTATCCTAGTTCCCTCCTAATAAGTAAATATACCGAACTACGAATTATCAGTATTGATTTATCAGTCTCTTCATTGGATTTAACGCTTCAATTCTCAATTTTTATTAAATGTACATGTATTTAAATTTAATATAAAGTACCTGCTTGCATAGATTTAGTAGGATCATTGTCCTGCTACAAGAGAAATCCAGTGAGAGTTTGATAACACACAGCAAACTATATATAGGTTAATTATATATATATAATTAAATTTATAAATACATAGAGTTCTTTTAATAAGTTAGAAATATTGTAATTTCCATAAACAATTATTTAACATCAGAATATTAATTGAAAAACATATTCAATATTAAGCACCAACTTGATCTATATAACAGTTTCATTGATTTTACAAAGGTCTTTGGCCGTGTTTGGCAAGATGGTCCCTGGCACATATTGAGACACTTTAATTTTGACACCACCATCATAGACATTGAATCACTTTACAGAAATGCAAGTAGTGCTATATTTATCAAATACTATAATTGGAGAGTTCTTTAAAACAAATGTGGGAGTTTACCAAGAATGCATAGTATCTCCAGTACTTTTCAACACATACCTATAGCACATCATACAGGAGACCCTTCAGGATTATAACATGTCTATATCAATGGTATCAATACCCATTTTCACTTTGTGCTTCATTTATGATATTGATCTTATAGCTTGATCAGAACAACAACTACAAGAGTTAACAACAAAGTTGGAAATAGTTACCAGCAAAAACGGAATGGAAATCAACACAGAATAGAGCAAGATCTTGGTTAACAAGACAGAGAAGCACAGACCAACATCATGATGAATGGGTAAAAACTTGAGGAAATGAATACTTTCAAATATCTTGAATCTAGAGTATGCAGCGATAGAAAATTCAAAGTAGAATTAAAGATAAAGCTATTGATGACTTTAACTTCTATGTCAAGGCTAAACTTAATTGGGAAAAGCAACATCAGAGATTTAAAATCAAACTTTATAACTCACTAGTGTTTTCTTAATGTGGAGGTGTTAAAAGAGTTAAATGTGAAACGGACCTTAATCAACAATATAAGAAAAAGGCAATCTTCTTTTTTTGGCCACTTCATGAGACAGGCAGGTTTAGAGAACATAATCACAACAGGCAAGATTGAAGGCACCAGAGACAGAGGGCGACAACGTGAGAAAATATTAGACAGTTTGACAACCTGGAACGGCAAGGAAACAACAACGACTTTGATACATAATACTGTGGACAGATAGCTGTGGAGACCCATGACCGCCTACGCCACCCAGCATGGCACCTAATGATGATGAGTGTTTTCTATTGTGTCGTATTGTTGTGAGAGTTGGACACTTATTGCAGATATGAAGAGATGATTACAGACCTTCAAATACAAATTTTACAGATGAATTCTATGAATTTCCTACAGAGAACATAAGACAAATGTGTATGTAAGAATAAAAATATACACAGGTTCACAAGAAACATTGCTTTAAATAGTGAAATGACAAATACATACATAGTTTGGATATGTATGTTATATGATTACTTCTCAAAAACAATACTGCAGGTCAAAGGTGGAAGAAGCAGAAACAAAATCATGGACAGACAATATCAAAGACTAAACAGGACACAATTTTTCCTCACTCATGTGCATCATTGAAGATAGAAATTGCTGGAGGACTCTATGTGTTGATGCATTCAATGTGGTACTCCTTCAACCCTGATGGGTTACGGGTCTATAGATATAGATATAGGAACCAGTTCTCTCCTATGGCTGACCTCCTATGGCTACAAGCTTCCACCATTCAGTGAAAGTGGTAAGTCACTCAATGTATTAGTTACCAGTTAAATCGGATGTATCAGGTCAATCACTAAAATAAAATGATTACACAAAGCAAATGCATTCCCTGGGCCATCCTGCTTGAAATTTAGTAGGACCATTGTCCTGCTGCATGAGGGATCCAGTGGGAGTTTGATGATGAACAACAACAAATTATATAAATATAAGGCACTTAAATTTAAATTACAACTCGCATTGCCCTAGCATCAAGTGCATTTAACAGACTGTCTAATATCTGGAAGTCAGTCAATCAGCACATGCACAAAAATGCGCTTATTTAATTCCTGCATTATTCCGGTGCTATCATATGGATGTGAGAGCTGGAAAAGCTCCTTATCTTCAGAAAAGAAATTACTGAGTTTCGAGAACAAATGTCTTCGTAGGATAACTAACACCCACTGGAGTGAATTCAAATCGAATGATAAAATCAGAGAAGAGACACATCAAAATTTCATCACAGATGTTATCAGAAAACGCTGTTAGTCCTACATCGGACATGTCCTACACGCAGACACCAACAGAATACACCACCAATCTCTTGAATGGATACCTACAGGCAAAAGAGCAAGGGGTAGACCAAAAGAAACACTCAGAAGAACAATACTTAAAAACAACCAATATTCATACTATTCACGAACTGCACAGAATAGCTTTGAACAGTCAGAATTGGAGAGATCTGACCTCTGTCCTATGCGCTAACTTCAGCGAAAAGGAAAATGAATGAATGAATGAAAATTCTCAAATGTAAAAATGTATAGGTTTCCTTCAATATATTAGAAAGATTTAATTTTCATGATCAAATAACTTTTAATGGAAGAAGTATTAACTACTTGAATAAATCTTATGCTAGTCAGGACTCTACTAATTTTTTTATATATTTTTCCCAAACTCCTGCCAGTTACTTGTATGTAATTTGGAGAATGAAATGTGTTGAATTTTGGTTTACAGTTTGATTGTGAAATTTGCAACTTTCCACCTATCACATCTGATTTTAGTACAACATACTTGGATATCAGGTTGCCCTGTTATTCAGGATCATTTAATGAGAGTGGAATTATAGTTTGCTAGTCTTAATGAATCATGGAACACTACAACTGTGTGCTGCTCAGTATCTTAATCCTGCTAATCAGGTTAACTAAGAGATTTAATAAAATAACTACAATTAATTTAATAGCTGTACATATAAGGAAATAACAGACACAATATTTTTTAAACTATTTTGGAATTATAAGGTATTCCAATTTTTCAAATTTTCATTGTTGTCCCAGGACAAGTTTGGAGGGAAACATGTAAGTTGACAAGTTGGTTGGTTTCGCTACCATAACGGATGGTCAACCTATGGAAAGAGATGACATACTTAATTTTCTACAGGAGTTTACACAATTTTTTGGAGTTTGAGATCAATGAGCATGAGTCAGTATTGAGAATGCTTGAATTGGGAGTGAGGAACTCCACGGCCCAGAGAGAACAAACAAAACAATTTTTAAAAATTACACACAATCAATACAGAACCGTATCCATAAGCCACTACACAGAGAGATTTACTGAAACAGACATCTGAGCACTTATAGACATGACTGGTGTGCAAAGACAATAATCATCGCACCTAAACCTGAACATTTAAAGGCATTCCAATGACTGTTTAAGTATATCTGGTTCAATTACTAATTTTCAAGATTTTCTTTACTCATCTGTGACCCATTTTTAGGCTGTATTACACTTTCATAGCATCTTCCTATGTATGACTCTAATTGCAAATATTTCTGCATGACTGGCAATGAATATTATCCTTGGATCTCATCTTTTTCCATGTCTAGTATGTTAAATAATTATTGTAATATATATTGGGATATTCTTTTAAAGATCACTAATATTTACAATATAGGAATATATTGTATATTGTATTGCTTTTTGCATCTTGCAGACAGTCCTTTAGCAATTTAGCAGTAAGAAGAAGAAATCCATTGAATATTTTTGTATGGCCGCATGGTCAATTGGTTAGAACACCAGCCACAGGTTCAATCCACGATTGGGACAAGGATTTTTGTCTTTCGAAGATGCAATAAAATTCTTCCTGTACATGCTGCGGCAACAGCTATGGCAAAGCAGTCTTTATTTCCACAGCCAAAAAGCCTCCCTGCATTCCTTAACAGTAAAGAAAGTTTATATATATATAGTATATATATATATATATATATATATATATATATATATATATATATATATATATATATATATATATATATATAAAACACCTATAAATCTGTGTATATTTGTGTGTATCTGTGCGTCTGCATACATTTGTTGTGTGTGCACATTTATATATTTAGGAATCTGCAATATTTATACATGTAAACATAATCCTCACCTTTGTACATTATTTTTTGTAATGTTGCCGGAACGCCTGAAAATGAAATGTTAAGGAGTTACAAATAAATAAGAACAGAGAAATAGAATATCACATTTTCATAGCCTAATACCTCTCTGTATCTCTTTCTGTATATGTATATGTGTTTATGTGTGTGTGCACGTGTGCGTTCATGCATGTGAGTGCATCTCTCTCTTTCTCAATATATTTTTATCCAGTCACTTTTGATGGTAAAAACATTGAACATCTTGAGAGGCTATGCTATCTTGATATAACCTCCAATTCTAGCTTACAAATTCCTTGCTATGCAAATGATGCCACGATGCTAGAACAATCTTGCATCACTAAAGTTGAGAGATTCTTATATGTCATGGTGACTACTATAGCAAAGCTACTTTATATGTCATGGTGACTACTATGGCAATGCTACTTATATGTCATGGTGACTGCTATAACAAAGCTACTTTATATGTCATGGTGACTGTTATAGCAAAGCAACTTTATATCTTATAGTGACTACTATGGCAAAGCTGGTACTTTATATGTCATGGTGACTGCTATAGCAAAGCTACTTTATATCTTATAGTGACTACTATGGCAAAGCTACTTTATATGTCATGGTGACTGCTATAGCAAAGCTACTTTATATGTCATGGTGACTATTATAGCAAAGCAACTTTATATCTTATAGTGACTACTATGGCAAAGCTACTTATATGTCATGGTGACTGCTATAACAAAGCTACTTTATATGTCATGGTGACTGTTATAGCAAAGCTACTTTATATTTTATAGTGACTACTATGCCAAAGCTACTTTATATCTTATGGTGACTGCTATAGCAAAGCTACTTATATGTCATGGAGACTGCTATAGCAAAGCAACTTTATATCTTATAGTGACTACTATGGCAAAGCTACTTTATATGTCATGGTGACTGCTATAGCAAAGCTACTTTATATCTTATAGTGACTACTATGGCAAAGCTACTTTATATGTCATGGTGACTGCTATAGCAAAGCTACTTTATATGTCATGGTGACTACTATAGCAAAGCTACTTATATGTCATGGTGACTGCTATAGCAAAGCTACTTTATATGTCATGGTGACTACTATAGCAAAGCTACTTATATGTCATGGTGACTGCTATTGCAAAGATCCCTTTAAAAATCTGCCTATAAAAATCTTCCCTGAACTCTTTCACATAAAAACATGCTGTAATGAACACAGTCGACCCACAGACATCAACTACACTAGAATACTAATGATATTTAAGTTGCAACCATCTAGTATAAAATATGGCTGAAAAGATAGGTGTTACAACAGTTATGACCTTACCAGAGTAAAACAAATGGAGTCTGATGGAGACCATTGACACATTTCTTCAATGTTATAATTAATATTGGCAGAAAATTTTGAGAGTGGGGCAAATGAAAAACAGACATTGAAATGAGTCAACTGCTAGATGATAATGGCAGGAATGATGTCATTGCATTCACAGAAGTATACATGCTTGATGGTGAGATTAAATTGTTATAGATAGTGCTCACATTAGAGTATCAATTAATGAAGTGGGTAGACAGGATTACTACCATTAACAGAATGAGAGTCAGGATGTTTAAGTCTCCCTTCAATGGTTAACACAAGACTCCAATTACTAAGGCAATTATCACATCATAATTTTTCTATACAAATGTAGTTTTTGATATTATAAGATTGAAATGAATATGAATTAAAATAATATATTTATTTGTGTACTAATAAGCAAAACTTAAAGCATATTGTACATATTGATACTAGTTTTTAAAAGCAACAAATAATATATACATTGTTACCAATACTTAGTCTTGTTTAGTTGTTGGAATACAAGGGCATTTTAAATGAAAATCTTAAAGTGTGATAGAAATGAGAATATCCATGACACTGTCTTGTGATATGTCATTATTGTTGTCATCTTGGTGCAGATTAACAACATGTCATAATGGCAATTTAAAAACAGTTGTCCAGTAATGACATATACAAATACATATATATATTTATAAGAGAAAGGGTGTAACCTATAGAAATTATTCAGCGAATGACAAGGTCCAGTATCATGATGTATACCAGACAATTCAGCATTGAGTAAAAAAGGCCAGTATAGTGATGCACACCTATCAATTCAGCAGTGAATGAAGGTCCAGTATAGTGATGCACACCTATCAATTCAGCAGTGAATGAAGGTTCAGTATGGTGATACATACCTGTCTATTGAGCATGTGCATGAGTGGAGTAGGAAGTTTCAAATTGGCACGAGTTGTGTAACAGACTGTTCACAACTGGGTCAGGCACACTGACTAGTCAATCCAGGCTCAAATGCAGCCATTGAACAGGAAAACTACTGATTGGCTGTGACACTACTGCACATCTAGATATCATTCATGATTCAGCATACCACATCATCTATGATGTGCTACAGTACCAGAATGTATCTGCAAGGTGGGTGCTATGGCAGCTTACTCCAGAATTGCAACATCAGCACATTGATGCATTTCACAAACTTTTCCGGTGCTTTGAAGCAGAAGGCACTAGTTTCCTACCAAGTATCGTTACTGAATATGAAAACTGGGTTTGTAACAACTTGTACCGAATCCATTGGTGACTACATTAATAAATGATGCATGTATGTTTTTCTTTATCAGAATATATTCACCAAAACACTATATTCAAGTCCTCCATTTGAAAAACCCTCATATTATGAATGCACCAAAAATATTCCATTTATTTTTCAGAACTTCTTTAGTAAATATACTACTCATACACATAAAAACTTGGTAATGTACAAATGATACCAACCTGTTAATTTTTCTATATGAGTTTTTAGTTTGGCAACTGTTTGATTCACAGGAAATGAAACTTCATGCTTTTCTTTTTTGAATATCACAAAGAAGTCTACCTTTTCTACTTCGGAGGATTCTAAAATACAGAAAATACAATACTATTTTCTTATGAAAACTATTCAAACTATCAAAATCTATAACTTATTCAATCATTGTCAAGATGGTACACATACTTTATTTTCCTACAGAGCATGATATCTGTTGTTAATTGTTGTGTATGTAAATATGTGCTAACTAAAATATAAGTTGAACAGTAAAGAATAGAAGAATACTACTTAAAGCAAGCAACATAAAAACATTTACTAACGCTGTCAACAACATTTGAAAGTATAATATCTTTAAATAGAATCCTTCTTAATTTGAAAAAAAACCAAAAAAAACAACCTTATAGCAGTAATTATCATCGTCTTTAAATAATTCAATTTTGTTTTCACTCACAACAAGACGTACACCATTTTTAAACATAACTCCATGTATAGGCCTATACTAAAAGATTCAGATGACCATGTTGGCTGCATCTGCCACTTAACAGAAGGAAAAGCTAAGGACAGAGAAGATATAGTCAATGTTTTTCATGATTCTGCATGAACAGAGGAGTTGATGTTAATAATTAAACAAAAATCTGCAACACCTCCAAAACCAGGTATGGCCTGTATGTACAGAGATTGTCTTTGAAGGAAGGTTTGGGGAGACCTAGAAGAGATGTATCTAACTGCCTTCTTCTCCTTCCTAGACCAGATATCACTGCACACATGATCACAGTCATTCATACCAGCCTGCACCACGGATAGTAAGCATATCTATCATCATCTACCCACTACTGTGGCAGCACAAGTTCCTATTGACACAGGAGGAAACATGGCCCAATAAACAGCTGTCACACACCATGTCAATAGGTAGAAGGGACTGCCTATGAGTGGGCCATGATGTAGATAGTGGGATGAAAGCTGCAGACTAAGCATAAACAGATGGTTCAGGTGGTGGAGGTCAAGTGTAGGTAGTAAACTCTAGCCCAATAAGGCAATCTATCAATGGGTAGGACACCCAAACAGAAAGCAGTCCAAGTCTACCAAAGTCAGAGTGACACCAGGCTGTGGAATGTGAAGTAATCGGTGCTCACGTTTTTCCTGAGGAGCACTGAATGAATGATTAAACAGTACAATATGTTCTATTTCTTCTTCATTGTTCTTCAGTCAAGCATCAGGTTACAGTACCAACAGCTTCAATTTACTGTGTGATTCTCTTCAGATTTGAAAGAAATGCTATCTCAGTAGGCCATATTTTCTTCCACTCTTCATAATAAAGTTGACATGCATGAAGAATGTTTTACAATCTCTGTCCACAGTTGCACAGGTCTATCTCACCAATTTGAAACTTTCTATACATGTGACTCCTCAGTCTGTTGTGGCCAGTTCAGTCAGAAGATAATAGTTTGTTTGTGTGTGCATGTATACCCAGTATGTTTTTTTATTGAATTGTTTATTTTATTCTACTCTTAAATTTATTATATGAAATGTTACTTTCTATTTGTTTGAAATATTCTCCTTCCCTTGCCAAGAGAACAGTGTTTTCATTTCCAAGACCTTTCACCCGTCTACCTATTCAAAATACTTCATATGGAAGTCTGTCTATAATTGAAAAACAGATTTTACAAACTGGCATTAGCTGCCCAAGAGTGAAAACTCACTGCTCTGGATAGAAGAAGAGTGTTAAAGAATTGTCCATGGATACAGAACTTTTTATACGATCTCAATATTGGAAATTCTAAACAGTAAAATTTGGATCCCTATCTTCTTGAAATAGAACCTGTTGTTGCGGGTCTCGTTAACATTGCAAAATTTTGCTGTGTCAATGTTGTGTTCAAAATGAAATATAATGAAATGGGCTTTGAAAAAAGTTGTTGGAAAAGTAATATTCATATTTGAGATCAAGCTTTCTAGTAATCTTACAATAGTTCATGATGAAAAAGAGCTATTATGGCTAGAAGTCACATTGGCCAAGTCCACAGACAATTGTGTGTAAATACTCTCGGATGAGATGTTCACTGGTGAACACAACTTCATCATAGAGGTAAATTAACCCAAGTTTAATTCTGCTGGTGAGTGTGTCCTAAAACACAAGACTAAAAAAAAAAAAATTGGTAGCATATCCTTTACAGGACCTATCAACCCAGCCTTTGTGGGCTGTGGTGATTTTCTAGGCAATATAAATACATTCAGTAGTTTGCCATTGCTATCTGAACAGTCGGATGCACAATTGCCTGTGGCGGGGATCGAACTCGGTACCTTGGCCATCACAGACGCACTCTGTACCACTTCGCCATAGAGCTGGACACCAGACTACCAGATGATAAAGAATTTTGTATCCAACCGGCAGGGAGGAAGATTGGCACATCTAATTAAATCAGACTTGTTCTCTGCAGTCGAACGTCTCATACAAGATATATCTAAACCCAACTGCGTGCATACCATTTCCATCCCAAAAACTAACACACATGGACATATTGATCTGTACAGTCAAATAGTGCAATGGGTGATAAATTGTCATGGCAAAGAGATGATACACTTTCCATCCCTATCGAGAGACTGAAAATCTGTCAAAGGTTAGAAAAGCCCACCAAAACAAAGGACGTAACAAAATTGTATGCACTCTGCAGAAAAGTACACAAATACTACCCGGTAGCTCTGCTGTCAACTATCAGCACATTGTATTCAAACTCTTCAGTTCATATCACACACACAAATGTTGCTGATTAAATGACAGTGAATGCATAAGCAGGAGTATTTGCCACATCCAACTTGACAAAATTTGCCCTATGTATTTTCACTACAACATTACCACATGTGGCTTTCTCTGAAATTGATATACCGGTACATACTGTATAGAGCATAAACATTACTTACTGCCAAAATCATCATCTTCATCATCTATTCCCTGCCCTGCAGCTGCCAGTATAGATTGTATCTGCAATTCTGTACACACTGGACCAGAATCTGAACTTTCTCTATCATTTTCTTCTTGAGAATCTGTGCTTGTATGTGGTTTTTCTTCCTGCTTTTCATCAGATGTATTCCCTTCGTATGGTAGATCTGCTAAATATGTCAACAATTGTCTTACTATCTATGCATTCAATTACTGTACTATGAGAAAACTAAATTACAAATCAAAATATTACTACAAATAAAAATATCACTGATAAAGACTTTGAGTTATGAACTCCATTTTTATTCCTCGTTGATCGTGTTCCTGAGCTCCAATGTGGCTTCTGCCTAAATTTGACATATATACATTAAAATGTTCTTAACACAAATACAAGTGAACATGTTCTTATAACACATACAAGTGAACAACATTAACAGGGTACAGACAATGATCGAATGTATAAGCATTTTAAACCAGTGAGCCATGAGAACCATCAGTAAGTATAAATTATGACAATTGTTGGGGAAGATTGAGTACCTATGTGTTTGCCAAGAGTGCAATGTCAGCTCATAACTAATAAGCATTGTAAATAGAAAACACAATGAACTTTAAAATTACATTATTTCCATCACTATTAATTTATATGTCTAGTTGTACCATCAACCTAAATCACAAGGAAGAAATCGCTTTAAATAGCTGTTCCTAAATCGACTTCTTCCTCATTACAAGAATTAAAGGACTTAATATATGTCATCACCAGATAATAGGATATCCATGATATTCCTCATCTCATAAATATCATCTAAATTGAAAAGTTCTATTCAATATGGTGCCTACAAGTGTCATTGTACCCCTGATATTCTTTCTTGAAGTCCTATTTTACTCTGCAAACTTAATATAATCAAAATTTCAATAAAATATATATTATATTTGTAAATAATAAGAGTTTTTCAATTGGTTCACTCCCAGGCGAATGGTAGTGTTATCTTCATCACCTACTGCATAGTGATGATACTTTTCCTTCACCACTCCAGATTATAAGATCTGGTACCTATTTCCTGGTGACTGGGTTGACCACAGTGGGTTTTTTTCTGCAAAGCATGATTTGTGAGAAATTCTTAACCTTCACCACGCCTATATCAACTCCGGCCGCCGAAAAACAAAATGCCGTCTAGCGCCATTGGCGACATACCCCATCCAATGAGATATCTTTATAATAGACACCCCACAGCCTGATTGGTTACTCGGGAACATACGCTATTGAAGCTGGTTCATTCCTACGTCCGACATGATCGATGTAACAATGGCTAGCCAGAAGATACAAATTTTATAGCAATTAATCTGACCACATCTGCACACCAGTACGATGCCATGATGTGACCGGTTTTATAGACCTATCTTTCATCGTATTTTGAATAAAATAACATTGAATCGTGGCTTGAATCATGAATTATTGAGTTATTTAGTTTCACAGCAGTGAATATACAGAATGCCGCGTTGGTTTGGAGACATGTAGACGTTTGATATCGAATATGTTGAAGTGGAACCAAAAATGACTAGACCTAAGCTCAAAGAAGGATTTTACTGCAAATCTACATGTTTTATACAGTTCCTCCAGCTATATTTTGATAATTTCGCAGTGAAAGAACATAAATACAACTGATTTGCGTGATTTAGTTTATAGTGTTGCCATGGAATTCAATAAATAAGGTAAGTTATTTTTTAAATATTTTTTTCCTCTTTATTTGTTATAAAATATATGTTTTGTGTGAAAAACGTCTTTACCACTTTCTCATATGTCTGGTATCACACACACATGTACATAAATTACACCAATATATGCATAATTCAATTCTTTATTTATATGTGCAAATGTTATTTAAGTATCTCTAACAACCAAAAAATTATCACATTTTCAAAACAGTCACCATCAATAACGCAAGTTTTCAAAAAAGAATCCGGTGGCAGGGAGACATTTTGTATTTTTTAATCTGGCTTGCTAAAGGTTAAGGCTGACAGGAATTGAACCAGGTCCATTATCGCTGCACTGAAATGCCTTGCAATTCAAGTAAACAGATTTTCCGTATTTGGCCAACCACATCCCTAAAAAGAGATGTCATTTCATTCAAGCCTTTCAACCTGTGTACTCACATCACTGAGAATGGACCATTTGAGATAAGGATGACTACAACAAACATCCCATACATGTATTGAAGTATCCTCAGGAACACAAACATAGAACATCCATATTGGTGAGTGAACTTGAACCTAGGTTGCCTGATAGGAATGCAAATTACTTAGCCAATGCACTACTATATTTCTGCACCTTTCTGCCTGATACTCCCAATCAGCATGGCCTCTTTGACCCTATATTGAATAGAACAGCCAACTCCATCCCAAAACCTCCTTAGTCGCTTCTTATACATGCATGGCAGGTAGCAGTGTCAATATTGTTTGTTCCCTTTCAAGTCTTATCAACACAAGGGCAACATCCATAATGAAGACTGTCATATGACATATTCTCTCCAGAATATTGTCTTCCCAAGGAACTCCCTGAACTCTTCTCTGTCATGGGCGATGCTGCTTGCATTTTCCAATGATGTATTTATGTTATCTTTAATGTCATCAGTACAACATCTTCTTGGTCTACCCTTTCTCCTCCTACCAGGTGCTCTGCCCTCCATTATTTGTCTTTCTAAACAGTTGTGTCGTTTTATATGACCAAACAGGTGTAGTTTTCTTTTTGTTATTGTGTTTAGTAACCTGGAATCTTCAATGTGTTTATAATATCTGAGTTTCTCTTTTTTCCTTCCATGACACTTTAAGTATCCTTCTGTAGACTTAGTTGAAGACTGAATGAAGACTTAGTTCTGAAAAATTATGAATGAATTTTTAAGTGCTACAGACTACCACTTACACTTTCAGTGACAATACTCATTTAGGACCTAGAGCCTAGGTACACACATTCAGTGACAATACTCACATAGCCCTAGAGTCTAAGCACTGTGTTGATGTAATTGGTCTAATGGATTGGTCTAACGGGATGTTTTTGAGTTATTGGGACTAATACTAGTCACGTAAATTTCTTCTTCAGCGTAGATTCTTAATATCCTGCTGGTTCTCTCTTGTAGCAGGACATTGATCTTACTAGATTTGCAGCAGGATATAGTCCATAGAAAAGAAATGCGTTACGCCGCCGTTTTATTTGCGCAATGTCCCAGCACATCCGTCTTCTGTGGTTAATCATTTAAAATGTAATTTAATTTGTAAATTTTAATGGCATAACAATGTTTTTCCTACCTGATAAAGACAACTACAAGATATGACATATCTTATATACATTTATTTTGTAATTGTGCTAGAGAGAGATCATGAAGGTGGAAAAGCATGAAAAGGAAAGTTGACGTTGTCAATCCCAAGTTTCTAGTTCTGTTGCGAGTCTGTAATGTGAGCCGGTGCGCTTTGAACAAAATACAAATTATTTCATCGGCCCAAACAAAAAATTTCTAAAGAGAAATGTTTCCTAATTACATCAAAATTGCAAATAATGTATTACTGTTATTTTTTAAAGTACCAAAAGATGTATTAAAAATAAGATATTGGAACAAAAAGTAGATGAAAGAAAAGTACTGGAATCAGAACCTCTATTACCAGAATTTGACGCCATCGTTGTTGATAAAGGATTCAGTTGCTTTTCAGAACAGAAGAGTAACATTTATTTCCATGCTACAACTCCACCAATGAATTTATATTCTCATTTGACACGTAGCACTGTGCACACGAAAGTGACAATGTCTCAACGGGATGTTGCTTACTTTAAATAAAAGCTTCAATTTTAAACGTGTTGCCTGTTCCATATTTCAAAACGGTTGATGTAGGCAATCATGATGTAAATTGGTCAATCAATCAAGTGACATGCCGAATGGCGTAGGAGATCATGTTTCTCCATTGCTCTCTCTCTCTCTCCTTTTGTGTTGTCAATAAGCTCGGTTGGTGAACTCTTGCCGTGCTACAATACTAGTCCATCTATCAACTTTTCTCTTTGTCTTCCCCTTATTGGTAAATTGGTATCGTATCATATTCAGGATGTAGCCACCAACCAAGCATTTTTTGGTTGTGGTGGTTTTCTAGGCAATATAAATAGGTTCAGTAGTTCGCCATTGCTTTCTGAACGATCCGTATGTACAACTGACTGGTGGGATTCGAACCCAGTACCTTGACCGTAACATACGCACTCTGTACCACCTCGTCACAGAGCCGGAACATATACTTTCACGTAGTGTGCGGATCATCTATCTATCTATAGGCCTACGCTGTGTCCCTTATTTGCCTTGTGACGTCAGGGGTAGAAGAGTTCTCTTGATAATGGCTTTCTTGTGTGCTGTTTTTAATCATGTTCCTTTGGCTTCTTTGATCATCATCAAGGGGAATGTAAAACACATCCCTAGTGCCCCCATGTCGAATATATAGTTCCCATGTTAACACCCTTCAACTTACTGATGCAACCCCGTGTTACTCTGTCAAATTTCATTTTATCCTAGTCTAAGATTTAGGTCTAACAGCATTATAGGGGTATATTTTTCTCTGAATTCAAATACAACACTTGTCATTCTCTGAACTAGTGCATAGGGCATACCGTACTATTCTGCAGGAACATAGACGCAACTCAAACTGATTTATGAATTCTAAGAGTAGGCATAGGCCTATCTATAATTATATCCGTCAAAAATTGAGTGATTGGAGAATGCATTAAAAATGTGCACCTTTGTAGTTCCATTTTGTGTTTGTTTTTCCCTCTCTTTATAGGAAAGGTCGATTATATGTATTATTCTATATGACTGCTATTTAACCCTCTTTATTTTTTAAAAAATATTTACTTACCTAATGGAATCCAAGATGTCAACACAGACAACCAACATTAAATTACTCTACCACCAACAGAAATATCCACCTTACACATCCCCCAATGATGACACAATTGAAATGAATTTAGTTTAGGCCCTATGTGAGTGGGGCTCCAGATTCAGAGCTCCCCATGGTGGCAAATAGCTTAGCTTTGACGATGCCCTACACGAATATAAAGCTGAAGCTTTGACCTTCTCGTCGATAAAGCCACTGTCCCCATGCACAACCTATTGTGTTTATTACGAACATGTGTGTTTCCTGTGGATACATGTGGATGTGAAGCATGGACACTAAATAAAACAGTGGCCAAGAGAATAACATCATTTGAATTAAAGTGCTATAGAAGAGTTCTGAGAATACCATGAACAGCAAGAAAAACAAACCAGGAGGTGTTAATTGTTCAATTAACGTCCAGGAAGGCTGGCTTCTGAACACCATATTAAAGAAAAAGTTTTTTTCGGTCACATTAAGAGACACGACGACATGGAGAGAGTGTTTTTGGAGGGGGTGATTGAAGGAAACAGGGGAAAATGCCGCCCAAGACGCCATCGGACAAAAGACATTCAATAATGCCTGCAGATGTCATTAAAAGAGACAGGACAACTTGCTCAAAACCGCGGAGAATTCAAGAGATCTTTAGGGAAGACTACGTCCTGGAAAGAATATGTCACCTGATAAAGATGATTTTTAACCGTGGCAAAGAGTAGGAAGAAGGGCAATAGTTAAATCGCACTTTCGTACATTCTTTTGTTGTGAATGTGTTCTTGATAATGGCCTTTTGGTCGAAACGTCGACATGTCTCTGTTCTTATGTGTGTTTCCAGTGATTAACAAAACTACCCTGTTCCAAGTTGTGCGTAGTGTATTTAAGTTTTACTGCAGTGAGTAAATATTATTAATTTACATTCACGGTGTATGATATCCTCTGCCTGATACACGTATAACTGTTCTGTTTTATGTCCACTGACTTGGAGGAAAACATACTTTTCAGACAAAAAAACAACTTTTTGCTATATACTGGGGTTAATCAAGGAGGTAGTACATCGCTCTATATATATTGTCTCCAGTATGATGCTTCTAAACGCGTAGCCTACATTCTACACGGTGAACATTTTTATATTTGAAGCTAGGGAAGGCGGGTGGCAATTATAAAATATGCATTCATTATCCATCCGCTTCATCAATAGGCATATAGTAGTTCCGCGGCTATTATCCTGAGGGAATGAGCACTAACGCTGATATGCGAAAGACATAGTACATACAGATGTGTTGTGAATTAACCCAATATGCGCAATATTTATACGCATTCTAGCTTCTCCATTATTATATAGAGAATGATTCCAGAACGTATTCAATAACAGAAAAATCATAATGCAGGAAACGGGATTTGAACTAGGTTCGCTCATATGGCACCTACTCGCCTCACAATTTGTGCAAACACGTACTTCGACTCATCGCATCCACAGGGATTAGGTGCCATAAGAGATTTGTTATGCTCTTATTCTCACAGTGCATTGCACAAGATATATCGGTGAACTGTGAACCCTATGTCATAACAGAAAGTATCATCTCAGAATATGAAAATCTACGTCTACACACAATTCTCCCAAAGAAAAACTGTAAGGATTCTTTTTAGGAGAAAATGATTTGTATGCAATCATCGTGATCATTTACATCATGCTTCCCTGAGTAGATTATTATGAAAATGATATCATAACTCCATAATCTTATGGTGAGGTACGCACCATTCATCCGATGACGTTAGTTCAGTTTGGTTATATCAGAGCTTTACAACCATACAAAATAGTAGATGTCGCAGTTATGTTAATACAGCTACCACGACCTCCAAGTTTGTTTTTTAAGAGAGGTTCCACGGTACTGTACTGACTTCTTATTATCACCAGAAAAATCATCATCAAATGCCGTCTCCGCAACGAAGGTTGGCTGCAACGTATCTCCAACATCTCCTGTCTCTTGTCTTGGTGGTGCACTCTGCTAGACTGTAACCTGTCCATCGTGTGATGTTACTCTCCCACTTGTATCTCTGCCTACCTCTTGCTCGCTTCCCTTTGACTTTACCCTCAAGTAAGGTCTTCAATAAGGTGTCATGTCTTTTAATGTGTCCAAAGTATTTTATTTGCCTGATCTTTATTTCTCTTAGTAGTTCTTTCTTCATATTAAGTGTCTTTAGCACCTCTTTATTTGTTTTCTCTTTCCATGATGTTCTCCCTATTCTTCTATATACCCACATCTCAAAGGCATCAATTTTGTCTTCTAATTGTTTATTTAGTGTTCATGTTTCTGAGCCATACATTAATATGGAATAGATGTAGCATTAGACCAGAAAAATAGTACTGCATGAATTGGAAAAGTTGACGCTTACTGGCACTAGACGATTTCAAAGTGAAGTGGTTTTTAGCGGATAGAACACAAAAACGAATGATGCATCAACTGTAGATATTATATCCTTTTAAGATCCATCTGTGAAGATATGGATCCACTGTTAGCTGGAGTATTGGGTGTTTATGTGATCAATTGTATTTGTATCGAAATCAGTAGGAGTTTCATAGTTGTGCTCTCAGTGCCTGGAATTCTTTTATAGTAGGGGCCTATATATATAGGTGAGATGTTTTAATATATTTCTAGATGTTCCCATTCATCCGGGCTGTTACTGATTACTCCATTGGCTTTCATAAACTTTTCTGATAGGTGATTGGTCTTTTCATTCAGTTTTTTTTTAGTTCATTTGTTTTCTCATGTAAATGATGTTTCAGACGTCTACATTTTTCAGCAATTATTGTGTTTCGTATCTCTATGGTCTGTTTTATTTTGTAATCCTGCAGTTGCTTCCATATGTGTGCTCCTTAGTCCTCATGTAATAATTCGGAGACCAGCATTCTGAATTTTGTCCATCTTCTGGAGGTTGGTATTTGCTGCTGTTACATATGTATTAAATCCATTTTCCAGAGTTGGATTAATATTACGTTTTTGCGTTCTCTTCGATATGTGAGTAACCGTGCAAGTCTTTTGTCAAATTTTATACACAGCTGACTTAGCTTGTTTACTTTTGGGAGTGGGGTATTGTCTGATGTGAGAGTATTGCGCATCCAGATCTTCAGAAAGCAATGGTAACCTAACATATGTAAAATATTTTTTTATAAAATCACTACAGAAAAAAATTCTGGGTTGGTCGCTATGTCCTGAAAAGGGTATGCCACTAAATTTTTTTTAACATCATCGATACAAGACAAATGTTGAACCATTTCATCAGACCCCTATTGAGTCAGTATGTCAGGCAAAAAGTGCAGATATTTCAGCTAAGCTATAAACCATCCAGGGCAGCAGATATGATTTCAGTAAGATAACGTTAATCATCTTGTTTCTGTTGATCAATTGCCCTCTTTTTTTTCTTGTACAAATTGTCATGCTCCACTACACAAAGGGAGGGGTTTGAACTCCCCAGCCATTTTACATGCTTGAAACCAACACTTTCCACTATTCAAACTCTTTTTGTTCTACTAACTAGTAGAAGTTTGAGAATGAATGCCACAGAAGAATGTTAATGTAAATTTAGAAACAAGAACTGATGATAGCTTCACATGAACTCATACATTTTATTACAAGATAAAAATCTAGTTGTTGAACAACAATCTCAAACATTCAGTCAGCTATATAAAAAAAAAGACAAAGACACTGAGTAGCTATGTTGTAGTAAATCCAATTTTATTTCTACACCTGTAGTCTATCACACATAAACATTTTAATTTCATACTCATTCTCCAAACTTACTAAGTTTTGCTCAACATTTAAAGTACTGCTAAAAACACATACATTAAAAATATAGTAAATTAAGTAAGATCAAATCTGCTATTTAGTTCCTTGAAATATTTTGCTTGCCGCTAGATACATAAAACAGTGATGGTAAGTATGTTATATCAGTGTTTATCCACAAGACATATTAGTCTATGGTTTTATGTGATTGTTTGAAACTAAATCAATGCCACAGATATTCTAATAAAACCACTGTGAAGGTTGTGCCAAAATACTTGAAACCTTCATCATTGTACAGTGGAATCAAATTATAACAACTTGGTCCGGATGCACGAAATATGTGTGCAATAATAGAAAATCGCTATATACAGAACACGATTTTAAAGAATATATATAATTGGGAATTTTGAAAGTGTTGTTAAATAGAAACATTTGTTATAAAAGGATTCGCTATAGAGGGATTCCACTGTACATACTTTGACCAGGTTTAAGTACCTAATATCATCTTCACAAACCAGATATATTCATAAGTGTTCAGATCTCCACTTCAGTAAATCTCTCAGTACACAGCGGCTTGTGGTACCTATTCTGTGTTGGTTGAGTGTGTTTTTTAAACATTTTATTGAGGTGTTCTCTCTTTGCTATGCTGATCCTCACTCCCAAATTCATGCATCCTCGATGTTACTCATGCTTATTGGCCTCTCAACATCTCCTGACCATACAGACTGTTGTAGAGCATTTAGTATGTTTGTTCTGTCTGTGGGGTGATGCTTGGGAAAGTATGCATCCCTGATACACTTCTATATCCATCTTGAAAAATTCACCAATGTCATTGTTTATGATGACAGCATGCTTGCATCTCTATACAATGCTTCAATAACTTCTATGTTTGAGCATTTCCATGGGCAGAATTTTACTTGGTGGCATCCAAATCCTCTCCAAAACTTGTCTTATTGGCTGGCAAGCAGAAAAAATAGTGCTGTTATTCTGTACAATTTTGACAGGAAGTCCAATTAAGAATGTTAACTGCAATTAAAACTAATCTGACTCATAAAATTTCCTAGGCACTTCCTTCTTTTTTTTAGTCCCATTATTAAGATTTAGTATAGGTATATTTTATAAATTGTATAAACAATTTGATTCTGTTTCTGAGTCTTGTATCAATTTACATGCAGCAAATGGTCTATCTGTCCATAGCCTGAACACAAACTTTCAAATATTTTAAGGTATGATTTATCCTGACAAATATCATCATGTAAAATTTCCAAAAATCTGTTTTTTAATTCATCAACAGTACGTGCAATGATTTCCTTGCATAAATAACAGATTTGCTGATACCTTAAAAATGCTTTAAACATTATTAGGAAAAATATAAATATTTGAATCAATGAAAATTAGTGAGACCATGTCCAGTCAAACAACAACAAATGTGATTTTTATCAGAGTATTATATACACATGAAATAGCTGCTACAGTTTGAAAGATGTTAAATTATGAAATAACTGTATTTATTATGCATGAATATCCTAAACTTTTTTTGGCTCAAGCATACTGTAGAAAAACAAAAATTCATTAGATGTACAGGGGTACTTCGATAGTAGGTAATAAAATTGGTAGCATATCATATTCAGGATGTAGACATTAACCCAACTTTTTGGGACAATAATGTTTTTCTATGCAATATAAATATGTTCAGTAATTTGCCATTGTTTTTTTGAAATAGATAATAACTGCAGCAAAACTGAAATTCAACAGGTGAAACTAGGCAACAGTGACAAAGTTTTGGTAATCCCTCGGAACACATAAAAATGATGTCTCAACCAAAAGGTCTTTATCAAGAACAATATACCACATAGTATGAGTAAGAAAGGCACTGTCCACGTTCACATGACAGAGCTAAATGACATACATCATTGTTTATTCACACATAATGTCTGCTATGCATGTCTTGCTGTCAATCTCTGTAATACACCTTGATGTCTCCACTTATACAACCCTCTGCTTTTATTTCACTAAGATTTATTTTTTTATTTTATTTTCCAACACTCCTCCGAATGACTGAGCATAGAGGTATTTGAAGGGTTCTTGTGCTAATGTCTTCAGTGTGGCATCCCTATGACTCTGACGGATTATGGGTCTTATTATTAGTAACATTTAGCATACCCCCAGAGAATCAAGTCACCAACGGTTTTCTATTTGTAAACAATATGCGAGGAATTGTGTCGCCCGCTGCTATGCACTGATTTATCGATAAGGAGCTTTATGTTTAATGTTCATGTGACCAGAATCAGCGAATCCTAGCTATCATAAATATTACACTTCCTTTTCCTTCATTTTGTGAGGAAGAATATCGCGAAGTTGTAATTTTAAATCTCTATCATTTGTCCCAATCGTAGTGATCTGCATGAATCGGGTTATAATGGATGTCATTCTCAGTAAAAAAATCATTATATATTGTGATTCTGATGATGAGAAATTCTTGGGAATTACGTTTTTTTTTTCAAAATAGATATAGTAAAATGCTGGTTTCATATGAAATGACAGTGGATAAGTATAGGCAGAATATATTGACATTGTGGACTACGAAAGCTTATGAAACTTAATGAAGAATGAACTAACAAGGTAATTGACATCTATGTGTTTTATTTGTTTTCTGAGTGATATTATGAGCATCTTAGTTTGGTTATGAAATAACATTATAAAATACAATAGTCTCTGTAAGTAGAAGAGTTTTATCAGGAGTGCCACACATTAGACAAGCATATGTGAGTAATTTTTTAAATATTTTTTTCATTGTTGATCTTTGCCACTTTTCCACACCTCTTGTATCACACATACACAAACAAAACTTACAGCAATATATGCAGTACCCAATTCTTTATGTATATTTTTTTTAAATATTTTAAAATCTATAACAACAACATAGTTATTGCGTTTTCCAAACACCCACCAAAAATAATACAAATTGTCAAAAAAAAGAATCTGGTTGTAGGAGGAAAATTGTATTATTTAACTCAGAGTGATAAAGGTTAAGTAAAATTGTGACAACTATGTAAGCTGACAGAACATATGAATATGTAATTTTGTTCAAACTGCATCACAGTTGCAAATTTAAACAGTATTTGCTGAGGGAATTTGCAATCTCAATTTTGTGAAAATAAGACAATCACAATTAAAGGAATATAAAACACAATTACAGTATTTACTAGTGTGCATACAATAATGAGAATACATTCTCATATAATTAATCAAGGCACAAGTGGTAACTTGCTGCCCTCCCTTCTAGAAATCTTTACTGTTTTTCTCACAGCCATTCAAACGTCAATTATGAACAACTATAATTCTTTTATTATTAACCTTCTTGATTTTCTTGTTTCTTTGTTAAGATCATCATTAATGTCTATTAATTATCTTTTACCAGGTGGATGCTGGTTCTGTGGATCCACACTTGCTGTTAAGCATAAGGATGTAAGCTTTCATTCTAGCTCCAAGGCCAAATGTGCCATCCATGTTTTTTTAGATTTATCTTGATGTTGCCTATCCATCTTTTTCTGTTTCCTTTGACTCTGTATCCATATCTTATTTTGTTATACACTCTTATTGACAGTTGTAATTCATTCTCACAAGTTGTCCAAGCAATTGTATTTGCTGCTCCTCAATGTATTAAATGCAGGGCATTACATATATTCTTTCTAATTTCATTGCTTTTTCTGTATACATTGGTAACTCTTGCAGCTTTTCTTAGACACTTCATTTCACAAACTACAATTTTTCTCTTTTATGAGATTGTTAAGTGACCATGTTTGACACTGGTAACAAAGTGTTGATGTTTTCAACCATCATAATACAATATATTTTTTCTGAGCTAGAATTAAAATCACAGAAATCAAACCTAGTGGGTCTTTTTTTCTACACAATGATCACCTTTTGTTTGTGAAGAAGGAACATTATCATCATTAATTTTGATCTTTCATTGAAGTAATGGTGACAGTTTGTATGTCACTACATTTGCTTCCTGGCATCTTGTGTAAATTAATTTCTCTATCTAATGTGCTGTTTTCTGCATAGAGGCTGCCTAAATATTTCAACTCTTCAACATTTAACCACTGGTCATTTGAACTCTCATCACGTTCCTGTTATTATTATTTCAATTGCAAGGAAATATGAGCAATTAGCTCTTACTTCATATTTACAATGGAGTAGTTTCTCCAGAGCTGTATTTCATACTTAGAAAACTCCAACTCTCAGCAATGTGCAATGTTTAGAGAGGAAGTCTCTACTCAGATGGGTGTAGATCCTAGAGGTTTTAAGTTTTCCACTTTTCTGCAACATATAATTAGTCATAAGCTTCAGCTCCCCTATCAAGCATTTTTTCCTGTTAGATATGTCTATAGTGACCCAGTTCTGGGCCATAGTCACAGGAATGGTGTGGCAGCCAGCTATACATTCATCTCCATCTAAGGGAGCTTTCAAATTATTCTGGCTTACGTAAAACACAGGTTTATATATCGCTTCAATGAGACACAACAGACTATAACTAAAACTAGTAGGTAAACTACCTTGTATTGATTGTCATATTGAAATTATTCTGGGTAAACTTGTAAGAATACTACACATTAGGATGCTCAGATAAGATAGATCCGATGAAGACGGATGTGTCGGGCCAAATAAAACGGCGACACAACGCATTTCCATTCTCTGGACTGCATCCTGCTGGAGATCTAGTAGTACTGCTACAGGAGAGATCAGCAGGAGTTTGAGAATGAACACTGAAGAAGAAGATAAGATAGATAAGAAAGGAAGAGATGGACAGGTCAAGATCTGATGAAACCTAGGATGTTCTGATATGAAAGGAAGAGATATAGAGATGGAACCAGTCAAGATCTGGGGAACAATAGGATTTCAGATAAGAAAGGAAACGATATAGAGATGGAACAGGTCAGGATCTGGTGAACACCAGGATTAACTTATTATCTCTGACAAGTTGATAAAATTAACAATTTAGCAGAATCTTTCTGCCGGCAACCTCCATTTTCATAGTTACATCTATTATGGCATGTATGCCATTATAGCAGGGCTGGGAAATGCTTATAGAGATAAAGAGTTATGGAGATAAAATTAGAGTTGGATTGGGCACATGCTCAGTTAACCAGTAAAAGATACAGCTAGAAGATAAATGCCATGAAACCTGCAGGGAAAAAAGAAGACCTATGAACGCATAAATAGATACCATGAAGGACTTCAGATGGGAATCACATGAATGAAGCTGGGAACATTTTCAAGGATTGAGAAATAGAAAATCCTTGTTCTTGACCTATTTCCTGAGGATGTGTAAAGATTCCAGAGCACTTGATTGATTGCAGACTTAAAAAGGTCTTAAAGTGTCACATCACAAGTAGTTTATATGTACACCAATTTGTAGCTGTTTAAAACACCATCTGATCTGTGGATACAGGAACAGTTTTATAGGAAACAGATTGTGCGAATAATCAGCATGCATACCATTTAACAGATACCAGAAATGAGCACTGATATTGGTCCACAACTGTCTTCTTTTATTTATTAATGTACGGTGTTGAATCTTTTAATCATGCCATATGTTAATCTTCAAGTGCTACATACAATAGTTAGTTGTCTGATCATCATCACTGCAAACTAGATACGTTTATACTTGCTCTGATCTCTTCCTGAGTGTATCCACCATTACACTTCTGCTGACAGTACCGGTTGACCATCATTCTTCTGCGCCCTCCAAAAATTCATATCTAGCAACACCGCATTTCAAACCCTGTTCTTTAATCCTGGCCATCAAAAAGCCACACTAGTCTCCCTCTCGCATGCTATATCTCTAATAGAGTTCAAAATGTCAGCTCGATCCATTGTGATCTTAAAACGGAAATACCTCAAGTCAGATGTGTTGAGCCATTGGCGCAAATAAAATGGTGGCATAACTGTTCCTGCTATATCCTGCAGGAAATCTAGAACTATTCTCCCACAACAGCAGAGATCCAACAAGAATTTGAGAATAAACACACACTAACAAACAAAATTAAAATTATGAAACTGTACATAACATGTTTTAAGAACATCAGTATGTTCATGTATAAGGAAAGAAGTACCTAAGAAATATACGGGTCAGATTCTCTAAAGTACAATATACTTGGAACACTGTAAGACAATTTAATATTAATTTTCCCAGATATTTCCTTTTAACTACAAAACTCTGTTTCTTATGGCATTGTATCACAATTTATTGATGCAACATCTGTTATATATGCAACTATTTTATTGGAAAACTTCTTGTACATAAACTAATTTCTTTCTGGAAAACTTGTTCATACACTAATTTCTTACTGGATAACTTCTTGTACATAAACTAATTTCTTATTGGATAACTTCTTGTACATAAACTAATTTCTTATTGGATAACTTCTTGTACATAAACTAATTTCTTATTGGATAACTTCTTGTACATAAACAAATTTCTTATTGGATAACTTCTTGTACATAAACTAATTTCTTACTGGTTAACTTCTTGTACATAAAAAAGAAATACTGCAGTAAAACTTTATGAAAAGTACTCACGTAGAAAACAGGTAATGTAGGAAAACAGGTAATGTAGACTTATTGACCACTACTTTGTTTAGTGTTCAGTCGGTGTGGTCTTTGTCTTTATTCATTATGTTCCATCATCTTTTTGTTCATTTCATTTCCACATGCATTTACGTTTTTATGTATTTCCTGTTCCTTTCCTTCCGGCATCTCGCGTCCACATTTTGCTCTGACACATTAGTGTGTCATTCCTACTCGTCATCTGTTGATGTTATGTACTTGTGTGCTTGTCATCTTAATAAAGGCCTTTTAGTCAAAATGTTGATTATCTCATGTGTATTGTTATGTATATGATTGTGTACTGTTGTGTGTATTCTTTCACGTCAGCATTCGATATCGATAGTGTGTTAGTTGTCATCCAGTATGACTACATTACCTGTGTTCTATGTAAGTACTATTTTGTACATACACTAGTTGCTTACAGGATAACTTCTACATACACTAGTTTGTTGGACCATTGGAGCAAATAAAATGATTAATGCATCTCCAGTTTTTGGCTATATCCTGCTAGAAATATATTAGGACCATTATTGGGATCCAGAGGGTGTTTGAGAACAAACTCTAAAATAAAATTTATTATGAGGATGTAACTTCTTAAAAATAACATGAGAGTAATCCATCATTTCTTCCGCCTTTGAACCGGCCGATCTTCATCAGAGTCATCATCAAAAAGTATACCCTTTCTCTTAGTTCTTGTCTTTGATTGATTACCACTATTACTGGACCTGCTCATGTTGGCTAACTGACCGGTATAATCATCATCTTGATCATCATCATCATCATCAATTAATATAGAATCAGTTGTAGATGCACCTCTGAAAAAGATAGAATGCAAAAGCAAGTATTCAGTATCTACTGAATTATCTAAACAATTCACTCTATTATTCAGAAGTAACATAATACAATCATCAACTTAGTGGTAGAGTGGTTAGTGGGCCCATTTCATGAGTATAACTTGTGACCTTGATGTTTCAAAAGCTAAATATCCACATTATGTTCTTCACCATCATAAAATTCTGTCTTTGAAACAAAGGTTGGCTGCAGTGAACTTCCAACATCCTCTGTTTCTTGCTTTGGTAGTGCATGTTGCTAGACTATCCTGTCCATCTGATGTTGTACCACTCCAACTTGTATCTCTGTCTATCTACTGTTCTTGTGTGTGTTGGTGATGTCTCAAACTTAATCAACATTTGAAAAGCCATGTCATATACAGGACATGCTTCAACATAATTCAATCAATAAATTCTAGTTATAATGAACTCTAAAGAAGAATGAGTGACTGGATGATTATATAAATATAATAATAAAAATAATAACAAGGCCTATAACCTGCCAGGATCATGGGGGTGCCACACTGGATACATCAGCACAAAAAGTTATCTAAACTCCTCAGGACGATGTGAAAAATCATGCCCAGACCATTCCTTGTTGTAAATTCAGGATTTTCTTGGCAACCTCTTCTCCTTGTCTCGTTACATGTCCAGAGCAAATTAATTAAACACTGGGTGATTAGGAGACGTCAATCAGTTACAAGGATGCAGGTTAAATCATCAAGTTGTTAGTTAATCATTAGATCATCATCACCTTCTCTCCCAAGACACCCATAGGTGCTCTGATCTCATATTCAGCATGTTCTTCAGCATATAGAAACTGTTCCAGTCCTGTGTTGATTGATAGCTCTATTTTCAATTCCTTTATGCTGTTAGTTACTTGCAATACCAGACTATAACTGCACAAACAGTCTCTCCAAATGGTACTTCTCAGTCCCCACAGGCAAACTCTGTCAGAGTACAGTGTAAAATAGTGGCTGGCAATGACAACCAGGTTGTCATGTCCCATCGCTCACAAAAGCAAAATTAGTGAGTAAATCCATGGATAAGTAAAGCTAGTCTAATGATTACAATGTGAAGGCATCACAGCATTAGAGGGCAGGAGCATGTTCTAGTAGTAATACAATGGAAAAAATGAAATTGACAAAACCTGTGTTCATGCTCAAAAATAAGTTTCTAGTTATCTTCTGAAAAAATGTGGCACGGAAAGTCAAAAGACCATATTGTCCCAATCCTCAGAAAATGTGTGTAATGGCTCAAACTTAAAATGTATTGATGCTGGTGAACTAAACCGCAGCTAAGTGGACGCTCCATTCCTAGTCCAATTTTACTGTCAAGCATTTCTTATTCTGGAACCTGGCTCTCAGATAAGAAATGGCTAAGTATACATGAGCACAAAGGACAATGGATTACCTAATCACATGAGATCAGTTTTCTATCAGCAGCGGAACAATTCATTTGAGATAAACATAGTCAACCCAAGTCCAACTCCATCCATACCGTTTTCACCCACTGAAACTGTCACCCAGGAACATATTGTGGCCTGTAAAATCCAAGTGCACAGTGGGTGATAAACCATCATGACCACGAGTTTCAATGCATTCATTGCCTGGTGACATATAGGAAGGCTGTCACTTGCTAAGGAATCTCACCCGATTAAAGGAACATTGAATGTGCTAGGTCTATATGATGACATTTAAATCTTATCACAGCATACATCATTCTTCCTGGTGGAAATCACACAAAAATGTTATGGTTATTTGAGAGCAAATGAAAACAAACCTTATGTCTCTGGCAGATTGTCTTGATGTAGTTAGGTAGTCCTTAATTCCACGACTCTCAACAACAGGTGCTTTAGTAGCTACAGTCCTTCCTCTTTGAGTACCCCTTCCACCCCTTGCAGATGTTGTAGTTCTCTCAGTATCTAGACAATGTAGAATATTGTAAATAATCAAAATGAAAACTGTTTTAGTGATGGAAAAAAGTTAAATTTTGTAATTCATCTATTTCTCATGGACAGTTTAGTGATGTAGGGTAGCCAGGGGAAAGATGGCGCACGGGGTAAGATGGCGCAGCAGTTTTTCCAGAGCCTTTGGGCTTTTCCAGTAGCACATGTTGTTACTAGGTCACACATGAAAATTCCAATCTTTAACACAATGAAATTTGATAGGTCAAGGATGAGCCAATTTTTAACATTGCTGAATTATATTTTTTCAATATGTTTTAATATATTTTGTGTAACTTCTGGCAAAATAAAGATGCTATGACATCACGTCTCCCGTTGTATGATAGACCCCATGATGTGACATCTCTGCATCTATAAAACACAACAAAAACAGTAATGATAACCCAATAAATAAGGATAATGAAATGAAACACTTACTTTAATCATCATTTCGTGGCAGATAAAAAATTTTTATATATTAAATCCTCTCTCATGAACAAGTCCAGAATGAAACAAAGATAAAAACACAAGGATCACTGCATGGCATCTGTTACCAGCTACAGCGTCACCATGCATGCCTAGAATCTCAAAACAGATGAGATTGCACAGAATTATTGTCTCTTCCAATGATTTATTCTAATCCGACGCTCTTCAGCATGGTGTTGACGCATGAATCGGACGCATAGGGCATCTACGAACTCACAAACCAAATAAGACAATTACCAATTTATTATTATTATTTATTTTTCCATCACATTTATTGTTTTTCATGCAATACTCATCTTCGATTTTGAAGGAGGAACATCATCATCATTCTAAATACTAATTCTAAACTTTCTAAACTCCCCCCCCCCCCAAATTAATTCTAAATACTAAACCTAATCCTTGTAAACCCCCCCCCCCCCAATTAATTCTAAATACAAAATATAATCCTTGTAGCCATCCCACCAATTAATTCTAAATACAAACTCTAATCCTTGTAACCCCCCCCCCCCCCCCCATTAATTATGAATACTAAATCTATCCCGTGTGACACCCCCTCCCACCCCCAAATTAATTGTAAATACTATTTCAGAACACATTTATTCTCACTATTACGTAAATTTATTTTAAAAAGCCCAGAATGCATCTCACATTGCAAGACCATTCTTTACGCAACACGCATGGCAATGCTGATGCGATCGCCAAGGTTTAACACTGCAAAGGTTAGATAATATCTCAAAAGTAGAATAAAGGTCACACCTGTATACTAGAGATTGGCCAAATCATGATACATGAGAAGACATTGTACAAAACAGAGCTACATACAAAAGAAAAATAGTGCAGCATCTTGTGAAAACAGGAGAAATGCAGCAGCTCAACTGTGAAGTATAGCTAGAAAGACATAGGTAGATCAAACACCATCTACAATGATCATCCCATGCACAGCTTGTCCAAGGACTTATACGGCCAGGATAGAACTTATTAATCATCTGCAAACTCAAAGCCAATGATATATTTCTAATTGAATTTCATAAAGTAGATGTAATAAATGGTCAATATCACTTGTGATGGACGAACAACAAACAAAAATAAAAGTATATAGAATCAACTTTTGATATTTGCATAACAGCATTATTTTGCTTATGATTTTAGATTTTCCTTCAATGTTAAAATATCTATGGCATTTGTCTAAGTGTGAACTGTTAGTCATATTATTATATAAGAAATTATGAAACTTCATTTGCATTTCTAAAAGACAAGCCACCCCCCCCCCAGCTTGATAATGTGACCCTTAATCTGTGTTTTGATGCATCCATTGCAATAATCTGACTCTGTTTTGGTGTATCTATTGCAGCACTATGATCAACCTGATGAATTATGTGATTATGGATATTGAAAGATACATCACAAAGCCAGAGGATAGCAAATGTGACTTGTGAAATGAATCCTGACTGCAAAGATTCTTTCACAGTATGTACATTAAATCTCATTCAATAATAAGTGAGACTGCTGTAAAACTGTATGACAATAGTGCTTAAGTAAACACATGATCAATTAGCTTTACAATGATCTCTCAGACTACATGATATGGGTATAAAAGAATACAAATAACAGTGTACAAGACAGTTTCAACCTTAAGGTCTTTTTCAAGAAAACACAAGACAAACAGTGACAATCAATAAAAGCAGTAAAAATAATGGGATTATTACAAAATGATTAGAGGCAGACATTTAATAGCAGAGACATCCAAAAACAGTTTCAACCTTAAGGTCTTTTTCAAGAAAACATAAGACAAACAGTGACAATCAATAACAGCAGTAAAAATAATGGGACTATTACAAAAATGATTAGAGGCAGACATTTAACAGCAGAGACATCAGAATGATGTATGTATAATTGTATACACAAGCACTGTCACAGTGACACAAATTAAAAAAATATGTGAAATGAGAATGAAATAAAATAGCTATGTCTGAATACAACATGAGCAGCAACACAACAAAGGCCCCCTCCCCCAATTGGGACAAAATGGCTTATGGGTACTAAACTGCAATATATATATATATATAGTGATTTTAAAGGGCATACCTAGCTCTATCATCTGTGATACAAGGTCTCAAGACAGTGACCTGAATATCACGGGCACCACATTGATCAGTGCCATCGAAATGTATTGCAAAAGAAGTAGGTATTACCCTATGGTTAATTGTTACATGTGTCCCTATTTAGTACAGGTCCACTCCATTTCATTTCCTAAGGCCATTTTCATTATCAATAATTCTTCTTCTTCTTCTTCTTTCGTTCACTTGAAACATGTCTATATCTGTAATTCTGTCTCCTGAATAAAACTCACTGTCTTTTGTAGTTCATACAGTGGTCCATAGAGCTTTGATTCCAGTGTTGTTTCCTCTGGCCAATATGTCTGCCTCAGTGTTTCATGCTTAGAACACTCTTAAAGTATATGTTTTGCACTCTGTGCTGCCTGTCCACATGGCAGTGTTGCCAATCTTGAACTTTGTATACATGTGACTGCAGAGTCGGTTGTGTCCTGTTCTGAGGCGTAGAATTACAACTTGTTCTGATCTGTTCATAATGTGATAGTCATCTTGTGTTAGTGTTTGTTGATTTCTTATTGACTTGATCATTATCAACGATGTATTTACATGTGAATCCCATAATGTAATTTACATTGTCATTTGCAAATGTTGTGACAAAAAATATATAGGTGAAACTAGCAAGATAAGAGTGATCATATTTGCCCATATCTTCATGCCATTAACCACAGAGAGTCTACTCCTGTCACTATACATTTACATGACACTGATCATCAGTGATATTCACTGGGTTTTTCAGTATGTTTGAGCACACTCTCAAGGTGTCCATAAAATAAAATAACACATTAATAAAATATATTACAGAGCAAACTATAGTTTACCTGAATCAGTATCATTTGTTCTGGAACTCTGGCCACGTCCTCTGCTTCCTGCCCCTCTTGCTCTGCCACCTCTTCCTCTTCCTCTTGTTGGTGGAGGGGCACCTATTGTGTCATCATCACTATTATCAATATCATTCTCTCCATTGCTTGTCTGTGACTCACGTTTATATTGTGCCTCTTTTAAGGCTGCCCTAACTTCTTCTTCCTCTTCCCCTCTTTTTTTCTTGCGCTCTTCCTTAAATCGTATGACTTCATTTTCAATCTGATCTTCTGAAGTATTGCGTTTTTGTAAATAATCCTGCAGAAAAAACAACAACATTTGTTTAACTTTCTGGAACAATTTAAATGCAAGTTTGCACACAAATTAAAAAAAAAATTAATGTAATCATTTGTTCTGACAAAAATCACTTGACAAAAAGTATAAAAAAGAAAATATAGATAGCAACTTGGAACTTCCAATATGGAAACTCTCAATTTCTTGAAATGAACATGAAGAGTCAAGAAGACAGTAGTTTTATAAGCAAAAATTAATGATTTCAGATTGTCACTCATGCAAGCTCTCTAACATTTTATCACTCTGATATGTTAATGTGTGTCCTCTTGAAACTTCTCAAACTATATACTTTTGTGTTTATTCTAAAACTCCTGCTGGTTAGAAAAATTTAGCTCAGAGAATGGAATGCACCATCTTATAGTTTATAGATTGATTGTGATATCTGAGACTTTCAGTCTGACACATCTGACTTTAAGGATCATGACGTTCAGTGTACAGAAGACATGCCAGAGTGTTACTTTGACATACGAGTCATCTTTGCAGACTTCTCAGAATAAAGTGGCATGATAAAGTACCAGATACTGAAGTCCTCACAAGGGCTAATATCAAAAACAACTATGCGTTGCAAAAGCAGGTCCAACTAAGATTGGCAGAATATACAGTGTGCATACCTGACAAAAACATCTCAGAACAGCTAATAAACTAGTAACTACTTAAGGGCAAATGACAGATTGGTGGACAGATTGATATCACAAAGCCCATTTCCCAAAGATATCCTTGTCTATCTAGAATATAACTGTATATAAACACACACATACACCTACCAAGACAAAATAATCACAAGCATATGTGACTGGGACTTAGGACAACAACCAAAGGAAGTGCCTAAAAAAAACTTTTCCACATTGATGTTAGCTTCTGGGAAATCAATGCTCAATATTACCCAATGTGGAACAGCAACACCAACAACGGTACAGGAATCGCTGAGAACCACAAAATTACACAGGTCTAGGGAGAACATGCTGCCCAAAATGACAGAACAGACAATAACTCTCTATACCTGTTCTGTGTGAGTGAATAATATATCAAAACTGGACTGCTCAGTTACCTCTGCACATACAATGGCTGCAGCAATATTAGTATGTGATGAACAGCAGCTATTATAAAAATCATTAAATTTTCACAATTTTCTGCCAAGGTATTTACTTGACTGTAGATATTTATTTTACTAGTCTCTCTGCTTCTATTGCTTTTTAATGAAATTGTTAAATTCAGATATTTGTTCAATAGGTAAATCATTGACTATTTGTTACAGATATCAGTGTTTGCTTTTATTTTACCTGCGTTTTCTTGAGCTGAAATTTAACTAGTTCACCGATGGCTTCCTTCTCTTCTTTGTCAACATACTCTTTTACAGCCTCTGACATACCTTTCTCACTCAGTAATTTCAGTTGAAACTGAAAAACAATATGTATGTTGTAATGTATAGAGCAAAAATTATTTTAGTGCAGCACTAGCATTCAGAAAACATAAAATAATATGAAATCAAACATTATAAGCACAAGAACAAAGCCTACAATTTCAAGTCATATAGTATTCATCTAGATCAAGATGACGGAGAGTGGTAGTGTTACTGTGTAGTGGAAAATTATTACAGATAATTTGTGTAACAGTATTAGAATTCAGTGTTCCAAAGAAATGCAACGAATAAAGAAATCATCAGATATGTAGTTTACAACATTCCAGGAAAGTGATATTATGTGTTTATGTGTTATAAGTGCAAATTCAATTGTATATTTCCTGATGTAATTCAGTCCTGTCAAGTCAATTAAAAAACAATCAACACTGCGACTGGTCTAGCAAACCAGTAGTATGTAAGTGTGCTAAATATAGAAATAGAAATGGAGTTCATATTCAAAGAAACCTTAAAGAGACACAAGGTGACCATGGCCAATGCAATCCAAGTATCCAAAGACAAACAGCTGCAACCCCTCTCCCCCACAATACTATTGGAACAAGTGGAAACAACAATAGATAGATAGTATATCCATCCTTAAGTGTGCAAGTGAAAACTGGAAATCAAATAGATATAGCAAATAAAGTAGAAGTATTTGAAAACATATTTTTACGAAAGTATATTGTGCCCAATAGGCAAACCTTTGAACAGGGCAATGAGTTTAGCAAATCATTGGTAACACATGATAAAACACACAAATTTACATCTTTACCAAATAGCCTTTGTCAAGAACATACTAAAACAATATAATTAATTTAATTTTGACAAAAACATAATACTTGATCAAGGTCTTTTTTATATGTTCTTTGATTACCATGATCCCCAGGTCTTACAAGCAATTTTCTCTTACTTCCTATGTGCAATGGGGTGGTCTCACAGGGTTTTCTTTCATACCTGGGAGACCAGCTTTTGGCTTAATGCAAAACCAATTGAAGAAACCTTCCACTTGAAGGAGATACTTGTTTTGAGATGATTTGGTATTCTTGCCAGTGTCACCTACTATTCATCTTTCATCCGATGAGGCAAGTGGCAAACTTGAGAAATAGCCTCCCTGTGTCCCTAGATCACACACCAAATTTCTTCTGTATGAGCTATGTAGGGCAACTGCAACAGTACAATTAGATAGGGTTGCTACATCTTCGCACACAAAGTTGCAGCGTCGCCAAATATGTCTGGAGTCTGAGATTTGACCTGTACATTTCCCATGCACTCGCCTCATCTGCTTGTGATGGCCTTCTAGTCCATCAGCAAGCATGTTCTGTGATTTGGCTCTTCGTCATTGTATTTAGCATTCAGAGAAGTAGGTAGATTACGCATATTTCAGATGAGTAGTTTTGCAGCCAATAAACTGTTCTCATGTAAGAAATAAGGCCTCTGTGTTCTTGGGCACTAAACCCAATTTTCTCTGTACGAGCCATGTTGGGCAATGGCAACATTCGAGTTATACTGGGGTTAACTATTCATCAAAGACAAAGACTTGCTCTCAGTCTACATTGCCCACAGAGTTCAGAATCTCAATATTGCTTTGGTCAGAGAGTTTGAACAATATGTTCTCCCTGACAATTGTTGAAGCTTTTCCCTAGTGCAATAAGGTGCTGTATACAAAGCATTTTTTCTTTCCATACCCAGGTGTACATGTTCAAATTGGTGTTTATAATACCAGAGTCATGACTGCAACTTTGAATGGGGTCAATTGTGGTGGGACAAGTGGGCTTCTATGTGTTCTCATGCATGAACATCACTTCCACCAACCAGTCTCATGCGGGACAATTGTGACTTCAGTGTCACTTTATCGTTTTACATACACAACCCTGTCCTCTAGCGTTTTGCCTTTTACTGATTCACTGTGAACTGTAAGCATTGTCAATCAAAGGAAAATCTACCCACATAGGGACATCGACATTGGCTGCCCTCTAATGTTTCTGCACTCTGCTGTCCGAGCGACAATGCACATGTGCCATAAGTCATTGTGTGCTGACAGTGCTGATGGATGTGTTGGCTCAGAGATGTCGGAGATATTGCTTGTCTATTTGCAGACAGTTCTCATTCCATCTGCAACCTCCACATCCACTGACAGGATCCCCAGTCAGGATTCCAGAGTGCACCACGTGGAGGTACTTTTAGGATCTTGGTTATCTGCTAACCATGGGTCCATACAAAAGCAATGAGGGACCCTTTGCACCCCGCAACACTATATATCATGTATTTATTCATTATTTAGGTGCAAGCCCATATAAAATTATTGTGGGAGGGGGAGTGCTTTAATGTTTTCATACCCCTTCTCTAATACCACTTCCTGATAACAAAGTCATATCTACGGCCCTTTTCAAGACTTATACTTTCCTAAACAGTCTTCTTTATAGATGCTCTGAACTTCTACGCAATTCTGGCCAAATTGACCTACTACAGCCAAGGACATGTTTACACATTCTCTGATGTCTCCTGTCATATTGTCATGTTATCAGACTTTCCAACTCAAATTTTCCATTCAGCTATGTCTCTTTATATGGCAGAAAAATACCTTTCTTACTATAATGTTTAGGAGCGAACCATATTCAAACTTAAATGTGTAATACTTCCTGGTGGTCCATGGTATTCTCCAATTACTTCTGTAACATTTCATTTTAAAATAAGAAACTATTTTTTCCAATGCTTTATTAAGTGTCCATGAATATACCATTATATTTTACCTATTACAATTAACATATAGTAAAAGTAAGGAGGACTGAATAGTTTCCTTTATAATATGATTAATAAAGACTAGTCAAAAGACCCTCACGCCATCATCAGAGATAAGCTTGGCCACCATATCCTCTACTCTGGCACTGTCTAATGCTTTGATTCGTGCCAATAGCTCTGGATCTGAAGTAGAATAATCAGAAACACTAAAGATTCACTAAAGAAACACTAAACACATGGATTCAATACAACTGCATTTATGTACCACTTGTAATTTTTCTCATATCATATTTTTTTTCACAACAGTTTAACAATATTTATTCTGTTTAACTCAATTTGTATGTAAACACGATATATCGAGACAGAGCCTCCACCCTTTCTGGACATAAACATGATATATCGGTCCTCCATATATACCATCAATTTTGCTTTGTTTGGTTCGTAAATGACAAGTATTAACTTATTTAGCCGTTTAACATTTAGAAATCTGGCTAACAAAAGGAAACCATCATGTTTCTGTGTGATTAGATGTGTGACATATTTATTTAACCTTTAGAGCCCTGAATTAAAATTATGCAATATCCCCTGTGGCCATAATTATTTTTGGGAAAATGTGCATTATTGATGGTGGTGTTTTGAAAACATGATAACTTTTTTGTTTTAAATGTTATCAAAATAATTTTTTCACATTTAAATAAAGGAGTGAATAGTGAATAGTGAATATAATCGTGTTTTTGTTGTTGTATGTGTGATATGACAGTTGTGAGCAAGTTGTGAAGTTGAAAATTCGTGGGAAAAACGTAAAATGCTATTTTCAAAATCGCAAATATATCTTCTTGACGACCCTAATACTTGAGCAATGTGTGGAAACATTGATAAAATCCCCCTATACTTATTGTATATATATTGTTTCATATACAAACAAATATAATATGGCCTAAAAAACTAATAAAGCGTGAAGAAATCGCATATAATGTCCGTCCGGTCAACACTAAGTCTAAGCCGATACACGGCGTAATTATTGTCCATGCACACACGTGGCACCCCTGATACATATTGTTTTTATGTTTTTGAATGAATACACAAACATTCTTATTAAAAAAACATATTAAACACAAAAAACAACAATTAAAACATGTAGTCACAATCACTTACCCATGCCACGCCGTACTAAATTTGATAGTATAATACGGCACAGAAAATGGCCAAAGTCGCTCCAGAAATGCGTTGACAAATTCAACCGGCTTTTCCCTTCTTACAATGCTAATGTGTAACGGAATTTGACCTTTAAACTGTGACATATTCCTAGCTTCGTGTGATTGGAATTTCTACATCATATGAGCTTAACTTCGCGAAGTTTCGTAGACGCGATTTGGGCAGCATCTTTCACGGCCTAGCGGCGCATTCATGCGACAGTAGGCGCGATGGTTGGAACACTTTTGTCGCAATATTGCAGAAGAATAGGGCAGGCATCTTAGAAGTGAAGAATATACTGTGATATGCCCCTATCTATAGAGGTGAGAAAGAGAGTTCATCAAAGCTACAAAACACTGATTCTAACATATAGATGTGAGTCCTGGACAATAAATAAATAGGATGGTGGACAATTTAAGGCAACTGAGATGTGGTTCTATAGAAGAATACAGAGAGTGCCATGAATAATAGATAAAGAAAAAAACGAGGAGGCGCTGAAAGAGTCAAATGCAAGTTGGAGAATACTTAATAATATCAAAAAGAGACAATCTTTATTTTTATGATAAATTATAAGACAGCGTCAGAGACAGCGTCTTATAATTTATCATGTCCAGCTCTTTGGTGTCGTGGTACAGAGCTCATCTGTGATGGGCAAGGTACCAGGTTCATAACCTGCCACAGATCTAGACCGTTCTGAAAGCAATGGCAAACTATTGAACATATTTATATTGATTAGAAAATCACTACAGCCAAAACATGCTGGGTTGATGGCTACATCCTGAATAGGATGTGCTACAAATTTATATAACAGGGAGGTCTGGAGAACATAGTTTCAATGGGCAAGATAGGAGGAAAGAGATATTGAGGATGACATCATGAAGTAATATTAGATAGTCTGACATCATGGCAAGACAGTCAACAACAACCCTGATAAAAGATACTGGAGATAGAGAGTTATGGAGATCAGTGCCTATGCCAGTTGTCACAGCATATAATAATGATAGTTGCCATCCACTCATAACAGCACATGCCCTTTTGGATCTTCTTAAACATGGACTTGAAGTCTGACACAATAACTGTAATAAATACTATAATGAATTAATAATGCTACTTAATCAACTAGCTAACAAATATTAAAAAATAAATAGATAATAAAAATAAAAATAAGGACACAGATATTTTGCACGTTATGGTCCAACTGGGACCTTTTTCAAAAAACACATAACAAACAAGAACCACACAAAATTATCCAATTATTTAACTGTGATCACTTGGAGATCACATTTATTTATTTTTTATCATGTTGTTATTTGTTTATTTAATATTTCTTTGTTAGTTTATTAAGTAGCATTATTACTTCATCATAGTACTTGTAGCATTTTTATTTTGCTACTGCAGCACTCTCCATTTTGTTGGGCATACTCTGACAGTTTGGTTATTTACCAAATACTGCCATAGTACATAGAATCTCAGATAAATATTTGAGGGTTGAAGTAACTGCCTTGACTTCCATCCTCATACTGGATGTATTTGTTCTGTATGCTATTTATAAAACACAATTGTTTCCATTTATTTCTATTAATATGAAAACGCATGTGGTTGCATCTGTGGGTCTCACCAATGACCCACTAGACATACCACCCACGCAACAGAAAACCTTAGTGGATGCCATTCCGTTATATTGAGGTTACCTTTTTAGAGAAGCTTCATGGCATGTCATCTATACAACTATACTTTTATTTTGTTGTTGAAATGTGTTTCATGTTTACCTGAATATATATGTATTTGTGGTTGGGAGGGAGCCAGAGATGTACTGTGCAGCACTTTTTTTGGGGAGGAGGAAACTGACAGCACTGTTTTTTCCTATGGCTGAAACCCATCATAGTGGCACAGTAACTCAGGACATGACAATCCTTTTGACTTGAATATTTGGTTGCATGCCTGGAGCAATAGAGAAGTTCGGCATAACCAGTAGTCAATTGTTGGCGGGGAATGAGCACAGTGAACCCTATCTTGGCTACAGTGGCTAGGAGCAGTGAATAGGTTGAAACCTACCTTCCTTGAGGTGTGATAGTTATTCTCTGGCTCTGTCCTGGGGTGGGCCAAAAATTCAGACTTCCCAGCAATATAATGCCATTAAATAGCATTAGGTCAAAGGGCATGAGCCCATGGACCGCTGGATCAGCAACCAACCAACCATTAATATGAAATAGTTAAATTTTAATTCATCAAATTAGCAAAAAATGTGTTAAACTTTCTATTTAGATATCACAACAAATATTTTCAAACATACCATGCTTCAGATTTTCAGCTTTTTGTGCTCTCTGTCTTTGAAAAAGAATCAGTGTTTTGGGGTTTGCCACTTTTTCTAAAAATCTTTGACTAAATCTGGAATAGAACAAACACTTTTTTTTTAAATGTATACCAAAATCTGACTGTTTATAACGTAATTCTTATCTCATGCACTATACCATGAGATCTCATGGTCACATCTTCATATCATTAAGTGAAATAATGAAAAATTACAGTTACTATAATTATTACATGAACAATAAAATGGTGTGATATTTTACAAATATGCACAACAAAAATGATATATGAAATAAAAACAAATATAAGTTTTTAAGTTGACTAGTTTTCTTCTCTGTTCATTTTCACCTTCTGCAATTTAGCAGAATGTTATCTGGAGAACAGAATGCTTTGTCATGGTTTACACCTTGGCTGTTATATCTGCATATTTCTACCTGACACATCCAATTTCAGCATGACCTCTGGGTCACTTCATTCTCTATGGAATGGGACAGCCAACTCAAAACCTCCTTAGTCATTTTTTATGACATGGATGGTAGGTAACAGTGTCACTATTATTTGCTGCCCATTCGGTCCTAACAACACACTGGTGTAGCTGGTTTCAAGTTAACAAATCTCTATGAAGTGATTATTTGTGATATAGTCAATGATGTGATTATTTGTTACCCAAAACTTGCTTATGTAAACACTCATTTATGTGACGGCAACTTCAGTGTATTCACTTGGAAGACAACATATTCTAGTCTATAAGTACTCATATTTGTATGGGTTATATTCAATATTTAAAAATTATAATATTATTCAAACACTACGACACAGATTAAAAATGAAAAATGCTATACAATCCATATTTTTCTAGTTTACTCTTTCTGTTAATGACCCCCCACAGGAAATACTTAATAAAACCAATTGGGATCGTGATTCCACTTGGGATTGTGACTCCATTTAGAATTGTAACTCCATTTGGGATTGCCTTTCATGGGTTGGGAACCTGTGCATATTAAACTGACTACACTAAGAATGTACAAACTTAGAACAATTAGTGGTGTGATCTCTTGTTGTGCAGTGACAGTTGTTGCTGTGAGATTAAGTTCAGCAAAATGTCAATATCCATTTATACTATTTCCCGATGGTGCATTGGTCAATAAAACATCATATAATGTGTTTAACTGTTTAAAGAACTCCTACTGCATATGGTTACTTTTGTCGTGATTCCCTATTTCTGAAACATGTATGCTGCATCTTTGTACGTGTAGAGTTTACTTACTGTCTAGGTATCCAGTAAAGTTTTAGAAAAATGCAGGTGATACACTAAAGATAAGCCACACAAATAGATATAATTATACATATTCAAAGTTAAAATATAAAAACTTGCAAAGAGAAGAAAATGTTGTCATGTACCAACCTCTGTGAAGTGAAAGGTTCAAAATTTGTGTAGTCAACTCGAAGTCGTATAAGAGGTTGTCGAGGCTGTTTCCTGTTGCCAGTATGTTCTTGTGCTATAAAAAAAATACTGATCACGTTAATTAATTAAAAACATATATCAAACAGATATACTTTTACTAACCTAACCACCCCAACAAATATACCTGCAGGAGTTTCCAGCAGCTTTGACCGTGCTGTACAAGTATGCCCAATTAGAAGGACAGACTAAAATGTGGATATTTCAGGCTAAAAGGTGCAGATATTGTAGCAGAGCTGTAAACCATGACACAGCGCATTCTCTTCTCGGACTACATCCTGTCAATTTGCAGGAGTTTAAAAGCGAACACAGAAAAAGAAACTCATGCCGTTTAGCAGGATGTAGTTCGGAAAACGAAATGTGTTGTGTCATGGATAACAACTTGGCTGAAATATTTGCAGCTTTAGGCATGACATATCCGACTTCAACATGGCTTCTGGATCACTTTGACCATCTATGTCAGGGGCAGGGAACCTCTGGTCCACGGAATCATTTGATTTGGACAGTCAAAAGCAACTGAGGCTGGATTAAAAATTTGTTAAATCTAGGAACTTGTTTCAGAGCACAATAACTTTATATTAGTGAGTCACAATTACGTAAATAATAACCATCTTATTGTGGTTGGATAAGAAAAGTGTGACAAGTGCATAGTTAACACAATATTTAAATTAGAGCATAGACAAGACAACATATAACCTTGATACTGCCACAAAATAAGTGTACATGCAGAATTGTAAGAAACATCATGACAAACATAACTAACATTTTTGATTTATAAATTCTAACATCGCGTATTCATTAATGGCAGAAGTTAGTTACTGGTCACTTGGGAGCAATATGTCATCATGGAATAAAGGTGCAGAACCAAAGAGAAGCAGTTCCAGTTATCACATTAGGGATGAGTTACTTAAATGTTTCAACACATATTGCATACACATTTTTAAGGTGATAATTTTGTATGGCCCATGAATGATGTTATAAATTTACAAATGGCTCTTGGAACACACAAGAAAGTTCACTTTTCTGCTCTATAAGATGGAACAGTCAACTCCACCCTCAAACCCCCTTAGTCATCTTTTACAACATTCATGGCAAGTAAAATGTCACTAGACTTTGCATCTCTTTCAGCCCAGGCAACACACTAGCATCTTCTTCTTCTTCAGTGTTCATTCTCAAACTCCCACTGGATTTCTCTTGTAACAGCACAATGATGCTACAAGATTTCCAGTTGAATGTAGTCCAGAGAATGGAAATGCGTTGTGTTGCCGTTTTATTTGCGCCAATGGCCCAACACATCCGTCTTCGGCGGACACTAGCATCTAAAATTTCAAATCTGGCATCTGATTTGGGGAAAGCTCTAAGAGTGCTCAACAATTAAAATACACACCACACCCCTTGCCAAAAAAATAAAGGTGAGAGATATAGATTTCTCAATCAGGTTGTGATGAGAATGATGTTTTTGAATTATAAGTTATGAATATAATTTTAAAAATATGAGTCATTGCACTTCAGGCAGGCTATATGTGCTTAGTCTCCCTCCCCCCCCCCCCCCCCGCAAATGTCAAAGGATAGGCATGCAAAAAGCTTCTATGCCTCACTAGTTGAATAGTCTCCTCATTCAACCTTGCATACATCTATGTTTACTAGTACAGTGAAATTCCATTATAACAACTTGGTCCAGACCAACAAATTATGTATGTAATAACAGAAATTAGCTGTATAAGGTAAAAACAATATAGAATAAATATAATTGTAGATTTTGAAGTGTTGTTATACAGGGAAATTTCTTACAAAAAATGCATTGAATAGGGATTCCATTGTATTATATTTAATTTCCCAAATATCAGTCATTTGTCATCAATTTCAGCGTCAGCAGGAGCTTGTTACAATTTCAGCACATCCCACTTATCCATTGGCAACGCTTTATTTGTTGGTGCATTGGATGCGAGACTGTCATTTCTCTCAATACTAAAAGCATATGTATATCCCATGCAGTAGATCCAAGTCATGTCAAGGAGGTTGAAAATAGTTGTGGTTATCATCCATTCATATTGATACCTGCCATTTTGAATAATCTGTAAAGTGCATGCTACATGATGAATACCTACTACTAACCTGCTTTAGCAATCATTTCCTCTACCTTCTCAATACAGAATGCCTCTGATTTCTGTTTGGCTTTGGGTGCATCAGGAGAAATATGATCAGCTAATACAATACTTTCCATGTAAAGTTGCCGAACTGTTTTTAAAGGAATAGGATGCATACGAAAATTCTTTCCACTGACCTCCAACAGTCCCACATGTTTTGGTGCCATTTCACCTGCAGTAATTAACATTTATTTAGTGACGTAATAGAACTAATATTCAACTGATATTTTCATTCCAATAAGAAAATTCCAAGACATAAATATTCAATTACATCAGTAAAGCAACTGTACAATGATGAGCTTGGAAAATAGTTCATAATTATACAATACTAGAGAGATCTGGACTTAATAAACATAAACTTCAAGAAATACATATAATTAAAGAACTGGATTGTTGTAACCAACATAAGGAAAACTGTCAAAAATTTGATATACATCAGTATAAAATCAGGAGAATTGACAAAAGCTGCCAAATAATTGATAAGTGAACCTTTGCCTCATTAACATGCAGATCTTTACCCGAAATCACATTGTTAACAACTATCCTAAATTTCCATGAAAATAAAAGTAACCTAATAAGATAATGTGCTTAAGAACTTAAAAACACAACATATATTCCTGTTTAAAAAATTTTTAAATCACTAATTAATGATAACAGCAGACAGGGTGAAAAGTTGGAAAAAAAAATTAGATCACACTTAGTGGGGAAGGCAACGCATGTCTGAATCCTCCATGACCCAATAAGCATGATCAGAAAAATACAAGTGGGCTGCATTCATGAACAGTGGCTTATGGCTGTAGATAGGTCAAAGTTGAAATATGTCACAATTAGTTTCATGCCTGGTCATGTGGGTGTTCAAAGAAATAAGAGACCAGATTCGCATGCGTGCATTGCTACTATGTAAAACTGTAAAGTAATGAATCTGGCTGACATACTGAACTCATGAGAAACAGCAGAACAAATGAAATTAATGAGGGTGATGATTACATTTTCATTTCCAGAATAAAGGAACAGGGCTTGAATTGTGGTACTACAAGAAACGAGCACAGCTGTGGGATTAGAAGAATATTCATCAACTGAAAGAGCACTAGAACTATCAGTTGCATAATGGTGGATATACTCAATTGGAGAACAGAGAACCTATGGACGTGTTCGGAGTGCCATGATGATGATTGACTAACTTTAATTATTTCCTTATTTTCTTCTACTATGATTCAGTTGTTATAAAGTTTAACTTTTAGTATATATCAAAATGATCTTGTCAATAGATTTGCTGTAAAAACATGACTACCATTCTGACTTGTGAGATCTTCTGTGAAAACATGACTACCATTCTGACTTGTGAGATCTGCTTTGAAAACATGACTACCATTCTGTTTTGTGAGATCTGCTTTGAAAACATGACTACCATTCTGTTTTGTGAAAACATGACTACCATTCTGTCTTGTGAGATCTGCTGTAAAAACATGACTACCATTCTGTTTTGTGAAAACATGACTACCATTCTGTCTTGTGAGATCTGCTGTAAAAACATGACTACCATTCTGTTTTGTGAAAACATGACTACCATTCTGTCTTGTGAGATCTGCTGTAAAAACATGACTACCATTTGGTTTTGTTAAGCTCAAATTCAGTTTAACAATTTATTTGTTCCACTATAAGGTGTTCAAAAATTGTAACATGTTTGCTAAATTCTGACCTGTTAATAAAAATAACAGTGCTCTACTGTGCTCAACCAATTTTTTAGCAAGAAGCTTCAATGCTCAAATTTTATATCTTATGCCTCTACCTTTGCAAAACTACAACTGATTTCATTTATCGGTAGTACAGATTAAATAATGGTAAGGTATTTTAGAGTGTATTTAATCCTAACTAACAACCTTCACTTAACGATGTGGCAATACTGCTTCCAGGCTGGGAAATGTATAGTTTCTGTGCTTCATTAAATTCCACATTAAGTCTGCATTCATGTTCATGTCCCCAAATTACAAGATCAAGAAAATCCTCTAGAAACTGTTCCGGGATATAGTTTGTTGCAGAATGTTTTACTCTGTTCTGGTGCAGAACAAATATGTTGAACCAGCCATCCTGATGCTCTCTAGGTCTCAGCATTGAAACATCCTAAAGTTAAATAAATTTAAAGAAAGTATCCTAAAATCGAATCAAAGCATTTAAATGTAAATTTAGTTAAACAAACTAAATAAACTAATTAAAAAAAATTCAGTCAAATTATAACAATAAAATATAACATAGTTGTCAAATGAAATTATAAAACATCTGTGTTGTTGGTGCCCAAAAGGGAAGAATAAAATAGCTACACTTGCCATGCATGTCATAAGTTGTGAATAAGGTTCTGTGGGTAGAGTTGACTGTCCCATCCCATAAATGATCAATGTGGCACAGATCACATGTTTAAGTTGGATGCATCAGGCTAAAACGTGTAGATATCCCAACTAAACTATTAAACATGAGACAACACATTCCATTCTTTGGACTACATCCTGTTAATCTGCAGGAGTTTGAGAATGAAAACTAAAAGAGGAGAAACTAATAAACGATAATATAAATTGAAATAAATTTCTCATCGCAGACCAGCTTCTTGTAGTTGAGATGTGGGTTAAGTATTACCACCAGTGGCCAAAAACTAAGACTGGCTACACCCACCAACGCTGGAGCAAAAACACAGACTACCCTAGCAAATTACAGTGCTGTAGATGGGGATATCTAGACAGAAAGCACACAGCAGCAAGCAGAATGTCATGTATTACAACACATAAAATGTATAGAAAATGAAAGATGAACAAATAGAACTAAAATGTCCAAAGTAAAATCAATCTGACAATCTGTAACTAATATAAAAATGCACAAAATATAATTCCGTTAAAATATAGGAAAAAATTGTTTATGATAGTAAATTAAATAAGATGTTACTGATATATGCCACATGCTATGCTGAAGGTGGATGTTTCATGTTGAAATGCACAAATATCAAAGCCTAGCTATAAACCATGACACAACACATTCTATTCTCTGGACTACATCCTGCTAACCTGCAGAAATTCTAGAACAAACACATACAAAACAAAGATATATCATATACAATAAAACAAAACAAAAATGATTTATATCTAAAATACACAAGTTAAATTAGGTAATTTATTTTTCTCAATTTCATAGTTTAATAGTCATAACTTATGCAAACCATCACCTTTTTCAGAAACATTCGATGCAGACGTTCATCTCTGATGGAGCCTAGTCCATAAAGTGCAAGTCTTGTTTCCCCTTTCTGCAACAACAATGGAGAAATCTGAATTTTATCCAATGGCATACTTTTCCCAAAGTAATTCACTAATCCAGCAGTATGAAGAAGGTCAAGAGAGCAAAGATTGTTCTGACCTGTGGGGTCATCATGGTTGCCATGAATTGAGAACAATGGAATTGAAATGTTTAGATTAGGATCTTCATAATTCACAGATGGAAATTTGCAGTGCTTGAAGTCTGCTGACTGATCACTGAGGTACTCAAAGTTAACTGATTTATCTCCCATGCAATATTCTCTTAAAAGAGCAAAACAGGCATGAAGAGTGTTCCGTGATGGTTTATTTTCATGAAACAGATCTCCTCCATGCAAAATAAAGTCAACTTCTTTTTCACGTGCAATTGCAAGGATTTCTTCAAAGTAACAAATGAATCATTTCCTCTGACTGGATCATTTTCCATGAAACCTAGATGAATATCTGTAGCCACTAAAATCTTGAAGGTGTTAGCTGGGCTTGAATTGCCATTTATAGCAAATGTCGATCACATCCGTATCTGAAAAAGATTATCCACACAACAATCATTAACTTTTGATTTATTTTGAGTTTTAAATATTTTTAATGGACCATAATACAATCATTACCTTTGTATTGTTTGGTGCTAAAATTATTTTCTTTTAATCGGCCCCAATATAATCATCAATTTTTTAATAATTGTGTTAAAAATAGAAATTCATTAATATTATGTCATTATATGTCTCAATTTTATATAATTAAACTAAATATTACATTTGGAGCCATGGTACCTAAGTAGTTAGTGCACTGGCTTCCTAGTCAGGTGGTTCAAGAATCAATTTCTAGCTCAACTGGTCACATTTTTAAACAACCATTGGTTCCTAGGTCAACCCAGTCTAAAAATATTTATACCAGATTTTCTGGAAAGTAAGGGGGTAGTAATAATGCTGACAACATCATCCGTAGGTAAGCAAAAAAAAATATGGGCATAATATATTCCCCAATTCATCTCAATGACGTAGGTAAGTAACACTTTAAAGAAGATAAAATAGCAGCTGAGGAATACTGATACTCTGTATTCTAAAAACTCCTGCAGATAAGCAGGATGTAGTCTGGAGAATGGAATATGCTATGTCATGGTTTGTAG
>CM067320.1:62537437-62688094 GCA_034231615.1 Meghimatium bilineatum
ACAGGATACATCCATCCATCCATATTTACTTAGATCTATTAAGAAACGTACACGAATGTCGAGCCATACAACTGATATTATGAATGAATTGGTTATTAGTTGTCAGTCAACATCATCGTACCATGTAAGATACTCAATATCCATTGGTGGGTTAAAATATCAGACAGTGAAGTACTAGTGAAATCTAAGTCTGTAAGCACAATGTTAATGACACAATGTTAATGACAGCGCAGACACGCTGGGTAGGACACATGGTCCGCATGAGATCTTCGTCTACCAAAAAATTGTTATATGATGAACTCCAAACTGGCTTCCTCAAGACCGGAGGACACAAGAAGCGTTTTAAAGACATCATTGACTCACTTCAAACTAGACACAAATTAATGGGAAATCTTGCACGAGACAGATCCGACTAACGTCGCAGAATCAACAGTGGTGCTGCAGCTGCAGAGAACCTCAGACATCGGTTTGAAAAGGTAATAGCTGCTCATTGTCCCACAGACGCCCTCCACACATGCCCAGAGTGTGGTAGGCAATTCCAAGCACGCATATGACTCAGTAGTCACCGTCGGGCACACTGCAGACTACATCTTCATCACCATCCCAATTGAGCTGAATGGTCATCATCGACTTCGACAGACGAAAAACAATCATGTCAGATTTATAAATGATGTCTCTCCCAGCAGATGCCGAAAATATACACACCTATGGTTCCTGTAGCTCGATTATAATATAGGTCTACACTCCTAATTTTTCAAAGTGATTGAAAATTCAACTAGTGCCACATTTAATAAAAGTTCCCATAATCGCTGTTAATAACTTTATAAATCGCAATGTCCGTCTTCAGCAAGCATTCGTGAATTCATGATAAAGTACTAAAACAGGTCCACCAATTCAAATATTTAGGTACAACGATTACAGCAGATGGAAGAAGTTCAATAGAAATAAGAAGCAAAATAGGGCAGACAAAAAAAACATTTAAAAAAGGAAAAATATATTGTATAATATGAACTTGTAATTAGAGGTGAGAAGGAGAGTACTACAGTTCTATATAACTTATATACTAACATACTGATGCTAGTCTTGGACAATAAACAAACAGGAAAGTGGGAAAGGAGACAATAGAGATGTGGTTCTACAGAAGAATACTGAGAATACTGTGGACTGTCAGTAAACTAATATGGAGGTGTTGAAAGAGTCAATTGTGAAACGGACCTTAATCAATAATATAAGAAAAATACAATCTTCATTTTTTAGCCACTTCATGAGACATGGAGGTTTTAAGAACATAGTCACAACAGGCAAGATTGAAGGCAATAGAGACAGAGGGCAACAACGTGAGAAAATATAAGCCCGTTTGACAACCTGGCACGGCAGGGAAACAACAGCGAGCGTGATACATAGTAGTGGAGACAGAGAGCTGTAGAGAGCTATGAACGCCTACGCCAGCCGGCATGGTACCTGATGATGATGATCATCATAGTGTAGTTATTGCTTATGGTGGTTCTGTTAGTGAGATGTGGGTATTGCTCCAACGGAACTGGGGAAATTGTTGGTGTTATCTATATTGCTATGCCTGGTAGTTCTTCCTTATATTCTCTGTTTAGTTTTTTGGATCGATGTATACCACTGCTCCTCTTCAGTCTTCCACTCGCTAGGACACCGTATCTGGCCCTCATTGGGTGTGCTGGCATGCTCGTTTCTGCATGGACCATGGTCTTAGTGTCTCGTCTGTATGGTATGGGGGGGGGGGGGTGGGGGGAATGATGCATGTACTTTTTCCCATTTCATTTATGGGAGAGGTCTTCATGGCACCTGTGATAAGACGAAGTGTTTGATTGTGTAAATTATTCAGGGCTTGTAGATGGGAGTTGGCTGCTGAAGTCCATGATGTTGATCCATATTCTAGTACTGGTCTAATTGCTCCTGTATATACCTTCTTTAAGGTTACCTCATTTTTCACACACACACACATAACCCCCCCCCCCCCGTTTGTTCCTGCTAATTTCCTCAGGAAGGCAAGTTTCTTTCTTACCCTTACTTCTACCTTCTCAATGTGAGACCTCCATGTCAGTCTCTTATCTAGTGTAGTGCCCGATAACGCCGGCTCGTCTTCTGTTTGGATATGTACATTCCCAAGTTTTATCTCTCCTGTTTTGTCTTTATTTGAGAATGTGAAGAGTGCTGTTGAAGACTTTTCAGCATTGATCTTTACCCTTCATTTTTCTGCCCATGCTGCTATGTTGTCTGTTACCTTTTGTATTTTTTATAGGTGATCTCTAGATGTTCTATACATCACACCACCAAGTCATCAGCATATATTGCAGCTCTTAGGCCAACACATTGTGGCAATTCACAAATTATATCGTTTATGAAGAAAAGAAACAGAGTTGGAGACCGTACTGAGCCTTGTAGAACTTCATGTTTTAGGAGAACTTTTTTGCTGTTGTAGCCTTCCATGGTGACTCTTACTTTCCTAATGCGTAGGAAGGAGCGGATCCACTTACTCATGTTACCCCTAATTCCATTTCGTTGCAGCTTTATTATCAGTCCATCTATCCAGACCTTGTCGAAAACTTTTGAAGATCTATCCATAGGGTAGAATGCTGAGAATACCATGGACTGCCAGAAAAACTAATGTAGAGGTGTTAAAAGAGTTAAATGCGAAACGGACCTTAATCAACAATATAAGAAAAAGGCAATCTTCTTTTTTTGGCCACTTCATGAGACAGGCAGGTTTAGAGAACATAATCACAACAGGCAAGATTGAAGGCACCAGAGACAGAGGGCGACAACGTGAGAAAATATTAGACAGTTTGACAACCTGGCACGGCAAAGAAACAACAACGACTTTGATACATAATACTGTGGACAGAGAGCTGTGGAGAGCCATGACCGCCTACGCCACCCGGCATGGCACCTGATGATGATGATGATGATCCATAGGGTTTAACCAGTAATGAAAGATTGGGGACCACATTATCATGTTTTAATTAATACAAACTTTTAAAGAAAGCCAAGTTTATTGGAAAAAAAACCCGACCCACAAACTGATCGGAAAAGCCGGGATCCAGAGGAAAAATGCACAGGAGTGATAACGCTGATTATGAAGCAAAATGTAGTGATTGTGTTATTTATTTCCCCTTTCTAGTTTTGTTGATACACCTAAAAAGCATGCTTCCGGTACATGCTCAGTGAACGTGTCTCCATAGTGATTATTTCAACAATGTCTCGATTAGGAAAAGGAAAAATAGTTCACTGCCGTGGTTTAATTTTAATGCCATTACGGCATACTCAAATAATCCACCAATTCCTAATTTAATCGCAGACTGCAGTATAAACAATACTATATTTATCTGATTGTGTACACATATTGTGTGCTGTAAATGCATAGACCTAATGAAAAATATTTACCAGAGTTGCAGAGTTGATTCATATCTTCATTATTTGAATATTACTTAAATTTTGGACATTATTGTTAATATGATTCTTAAAGTTGATTCTGCGAGTTGCATTAAATTACATTAGCAACTGTAAGATATACACATATATATTATTTCTTCTGGTTAGTTAAATAACCTATAATAACAAGATGGGTGATAAGGGAGGAAAGACTGATATGGACCGCCTTGGTTTATTCCAAGAAATGACTTACATCACTATTGGTGACAACTATAAAACACCTGGGCAGAGTAAGTATTGCGAGAACTACGTCTGATGACTTTATATTACGAAATATAAAAACATAGAATGTTTCGTCATTTTTATAATGTCGCACTGCAATTTTGACCAGTCTTATGAAAATACCACTTTCACCATTCTTTACATTCCTTTCTGCAGATTTGTTTATGTAAGCCTGTGACAATTATTTGCAGTTATAGTTTCATCCTATTATCTTCAGTGTCACTGCCTTCAGTTAAAATAAAGAATCTGTTGGTTTTTCTATCTAAACTATCAAATAGTCCACAAATTCAATATAAATTGAAGTGCTCCAATCTGCATTATATTCAAAATTTCTGCCTTTTCCTTTACAATCTCACAACTGTTATAATATTGCATCTTTCAGTTTCTCTTAGGTGTAGTAACAGATACTTGTCACTGAAGTGTCCCCCTTGAGAATTGATCTGATCAGTGAGGGTAGTTGGGTGGTCGGACGCAAACAGATTAACAATCATTAGTAAAAAAATAATGCCAAATTTTAAATAAATATGTAAACATCTTTTGAAAATGTTTGTGCTTTCGTGTCTGCTAATTATAAACATTATGATGGCCCTAATATGCATCAATAATTTGTGGCCTTAAACATACCATTATAGTTAAAATGGTGGTGAATGTTGTACTAGTTTTTAAATTATAGTGGTGAAATTTACTTGCAAATATTACTACTCCAGCATATAGGACAAAAGATAGTAAGTAAGACATATAAAAAAGATGCAAACTAATAATAGGTGACCTAAATACGAAAGTTGGTAGGGAAAGTTGACCTGAAGAATGTAGTCAAAAGGGTATTTTGGATTAGGGCAGCAGAATGAAAGAGGATAAAGACTGCTAAAATTCTGCCTATAGAATGATTTAGTAGTTGCCAACAACCTATTCAAACAATAACCCAGATATCTATACAACTGGACATCATCAGAGTGCAAGAAAAGAAATTAAACAGACTTCATCACTATATGGAGATTTAGTCTGTTGTTCTACAGGAAATATCCTGAAGCAGATTGTGATTCTGACCACAAGCTCCTAATAGCAGATGTATAGATCACACTCAAGAGGTTAAAAAAAAAGCACCAAGCCCACCAGATATGACAATAGAGCAATTCAAACAGAATAAAGCATAGAGATGCATACCAAGTTTAAGACACTAGCGAAGACATAATGAAAACATTACTTCAGGGTAAAGTCAAAGGGAAGCGAGCAAGAGGCAGGCAGAGATACAAGTGGGAGAGTAACATCACATGATGGACAGGTTATAGTCTAGCAGAGTGCACCACCAAGACAAGAGACATGAAATGTTAGAGATCCATTGCAGCAAACCTTTGTTGTGGAGATGACACTTAATGATGATGATGCGTGAGGATAACTTTCTGTAAAGGACACGTCACATAGAGAAAGAGAGTGCAATGAGGTTAAAATTGTTATCAGAGTCCATTATTCTATTTTTTGGTAGCTAAATTTTATCATGTGTTCCATACTATTTTCAGTTAGTACCTTATTCTTCTTCTTCTTATGCATTCATTCTCAAATTCCTGCAAATTAGAAAAATGTAGTCTGGAGAATGTAATGTGTTTTGCCATGGTTTACAGCTTATCTGCAATATATTTGCCTTTTGGTCTGATTCATCTGACTTCAGCATGGCTACTAGGTCACATTGAACATTACATAGCATTACTATAGGCCCTATAGCAATAAATACCCAGTGGATGATTGGACTAATGCCTAAACAGATGGCTTGCCTACAAATGCAACTGAGATTAGAGGAGAAGGAGTGGTCCTAAGACTAAAAATAGATAAGATGTCATTCTGACCATTGCTACAAGCACGTTCCTAACCAAGTGTAAGGCAGAAGTGAAAGCTATCAAGAAAGCAGCAGAAATAGCCTTACAATATAAAGATCACATGCATAGGAAAGCTGTACTACTAACAGATGCACTTTGTATCACAGTATTTTTTCTGGCTAAACAGCAACACAGAAATGAATGAATTGAGAGCAGTTCTAGTTCATCTGTATAATAATTTCCACAGAGTAGTGATCCAGTGCACTGCAACATCGAATTAAGGGAATGAAGTTGCAGATAGACTGGCCAATGACGGAGGGAATATGCCTCAAGAAGACTATCTGGTCAGTTACAAAAAAGTGAAGACCATCATCAAAGGCAGCTACAACATAAAGTGGAAAGAAGACCACCCAAATTATATAATGCAGATAATGGATAATACCAGAAGAGACCAAGTTATTTTGTTGCACCTCAGAACTGGTCTCACCAAAATGAGACAGTGTAGACAGTTTACACCAAATTTAAAATAGGTACAACTGGCCTTTGCCATTGCAACCTGACGAATATGACAGCAGAAAATATCTTACAAGGCTGTCCCCAGAATGTAGACCTGAGGAGAAAGACATAGCACACCCCATTAAGCTTTAAGAAGAAGCTGTATGGCAAAGCAGAAACTCTGAAACAAGCAGCAGCCAATATTATAGAATCCTAACCTAATTGAGAGATAATCACCAACAATCCTTCAATCCATCATCGTCTTGGCCTTCCACTGTCTCTTGATGATTCTATTCTCATGGTGTATGATCTTGCTGCTAGTCACTTAGGATTTATTCTCATTTAGTGACCAAACCATTTCAGTCTCGGTTTTTCAATATATTTTAAAATGTGTAATAGGCCTATGTGTCTCTGGTCTGCAATAACACTACATGAGTGATAGCATGACGAAAATGTGAAGATACCAGGTGAAGCATGTATCTCATCTTCAGAATGTGAGAATCTCCTTTGCATCCAAGGACAACATGATAGCTTTCATTCTGAATTTAATGTTGCATGTCAAACCATAGATATATGGGGGAGTATACGTCGCTGGTGCTTTCTGTTGTGTTGTATGGTTGTGAGAGTTGGACACTCACTGCGGACATGGAGAGAAGATTACAGGCTTTCGAGTATAAATGCTACAGAAGAATTCTACGAATTTCCTATAGGGAACATAAGACCAATGTGTACGTAAGAAATAAAGTAGAGATGTGTCCAGGTGCCATTGCTTTCAATAGTGAAACGACGAAAACTAGCATGGTTCTGACATGTATGCAGACACGATTCCTTGTCAAAAACAATACTGCAGGGAACTGTCGAGGGTGGAAGAAGCAAAGGGGGTCAAATAAAGACATGGACAGACAACATCAAGGAATGGACAGGGCAAGATATTTCCACACTCATCTGCATCGCTGAGGATAGAATTCGCTGGAGGACTCTGTGTGCTGAAGCATCCAATGTGGTACTCCTACTATCCTGAAGGGTTATGGGTTTATTGATTGATTGATATGGGAGAGGGGAGGATGAAACTCCCGATTTCTTTTATGATTCTTTTAAAAAAAATATTCACCAGAAATCCCATGTAAAAAAGAATTTACCTTGTTTCAGTAAAACCCACTTGCCGAAAATGTATAAACAGCCCTATTCCAAGTGGAATAGTGATCCCTATTCCAACTCAGAATATCAATATAAGCTTAAATATGCATTTGAGTTTTAACAATGAACATATATTTTACTATCATAAACATTTTTTATTATATGTAATATAGCAACAACTACTTGTCCTTGCAGGAACATTCAATGAACCAGCTGGCAAAGGAAAGCAAATGCTTCCTGGTGGTTTGAAAGAGAGAAGTGCAAGACAAGATGGCTACTTTGATGAAAAGTTTTCTCGAATCTTAGAAGGAGAGGCCTATTCTGATCCTGTGAAGCGTCGGCGACAGCAGAAGATTACAGATTCAAAAAAAAATTTGTCAAAAGCTTTTATGCCAAGCAATGGAAATAAAACAATGTTTGTCCCATAAATAGGGCCTATAAGCGTACTCATTTACCTTTCAAGAATTGTGATTTTTTTTTTCCCTCACTTCTTTGTTGATAGTTATCACCTAAGAGATGTTTCTATAATTAGGACTGTAGTACTATATGACTCAGTTTAAAGGCTTTTGTGTTATCTTGTATGTTTATCATTGTCTATTGTTTTTTTTTCTGATGAAAGCTTTTTAGTTAAAAGGATATATATACCATTCGCAAAGTGCTTTCCTTGATCCTTCCATTGGCTTCCTATTTTACTGTGATTGGTCTATTTTCTCCTCTATTTTCTTCTCTTCTTTATTGGGATTTACCCATTTGTTGGTTTTCTGTATCAAATTGATCTATTTAGTCTCATACTTCACCTATTACTCTTTTATTTTCTATTTTTTCTTCTCATATGATTTATTACTCATTGTACTGTAGGCCTAAGTGTATTTCCATGTGACCATCATTTTTGATGGTCATTTAGAAAAAAATTGTTTGTCCTGCTGAAAGCTTTTAGTCAAAATGTCATCTATCTTTGTGTTCTATTGTTAGTTTTTCCTACTGATAACACTAATTAACTTTACTAATCTTGCCTCTATTAGCTTCTTCTTTATATGAAGTGTATACAAGGATCGCCAAAGCAAGCAGTACTTTCGGCAGATTGTACGCAAATGTTTGGCATAGAAATGGCATTAACCTACAGACTAAGCTGAAAGTTTACAGAGCAGTGGTACTTCCAGTGCTGTTATACGCTAGTGAAACATGGACTGTGTATAGTCATCATGTGAAAAAACTCAATCATTTTCATACAAATTGTTTTAGAAAAGTTATGAACATCAGATGGCAAGACAAGATTCCAGATACCACTGTCCTTGATAGAGCTGGTATCCCAAGCATTGACATGATCCTGATGCAGACACAGATTCGTTGGGCAGGTTATTTGGTGCGTATGCCAGACCATCGTCTGCCAAAGATACTTCTCTATGGTGAGCTAGAGAAGGGTATATGATCTCAGGGTGGCCAAAGGAAGTGCTACAAGGACTCATTAAAGAACTCACTGAAAGCCTTTGAAATAGACCATGATACATGGGAAGAACTTGCACAAAATAGATCTACATGGCGTTCTAAAATTTTAAAAAGCGCATCATCTTGTGAAAAAAAGAGAAATGCAGCAGCTTAACAGCAGAGAACAGCTAGAAAGTCATGGATAGACCAAGATCCGTCTACAGTCGTCATTCCATGTCTGAACTGCCCAAGGACATTTACAGCTCGAATAGGGTTCATTAGTCATCTACGAACTCATAATCAAGGACATAACTAAAATTGAATTTTCAAAAGTGGATGTAACAAATGGTCATCATCACTTGTGATGGACGAACAACAGCTTCTTCTTTAGTGTTCTTACATTTCCTATTAGCTTGTGTTGTGGATTATTTTACTCTTACTTTTTCCCTTTGGCAGTACCCCAAACAAGATTTATTACTTTTGCTATATACAGATGCTTATTGTTTCATGCTTTATTTATGTCAGTTTTTAATTTAGGCCCTAAATAGCAACTCAACATTTGTTAATATTTGAAACTTGTTCTTTAATTAAAGAATGAAATCATTCCTCACATTTTTAGTCTGACCCTGTGATTGTATAGTATTTAGCACATCTCAGTTGGCCAAGGAGACAGATTAAAACCCTACCACAGGCAATAGTGCATCTACACTGTTCAGAAAACAATAACAATCTGCTGAACATAGTTATATTGCCTAGAAAATCACTGCAGACAAATTTCTGGGTTTATCAGTAAGTCTTGAATAGGACATGCTACCAATAACTAGTTAGTAATAGATCACTCCCACCCTCCTCCCATATTTCTTTTGTTCTTATACTAATTTGTCATTGTGATAACTACATGATTAATGTGTATTTGAGCAGACGTAAATAGTACAATTTCAAAGTGATCTTCAATCTATTGTTGATTTCAAGTGTACTGTATAAATATTAGCTATATTTCTGTCTTTTTTCTTGCAAGGAGTAGTTTAAGAAATAAACAGAACAAGCATTTTGAAATAATACTTTAAATAACTTTGCATGGAGAAAGCTCAAACAAAATATGCTAGTTATGAAATTGTCATTGATAATCTACTGCTAAGTGTCAAGATAGAATGATATATGAAAATGTACACTAATTTAAATTTTTTAATTAAAATAAAGTATTTTTAAAATATTAATTTAATTGTTGTATAAATATAGCATTGTTGATATCAACTTTTCATGAACTCCACATCTACCCCTTGTCAACAACTGTTAAACTTTTCCAAGCACCCCACCCCCTCTACTTTGTTAATGTAATTTATGGACAGTCCCAATGTAGTTAGCTGCTGTATTTTTGTTAACGCTTTACTGTTGTTGTTTTTTTAAGGAATGGATGTGGCACATTTTTTGGCACTCTAGGAGGAGTTGTTGCATCATTCAGCCCAGTAGCTAAAGCATCAAATTCTAAACCAACATTCCAAAAAAATTTATTTACAAACCCAGGAAAGAAGGGAACTGGTTATGGGTAAGTTGAAATACTTTTCTTTAATTCCTTATTTGTAAGAGACTTTTGTATATGTGCACATGTGTGTGTTTTAAAGACATGTATTTATACATTGTGAAAATTAATGTCCATCCCCACCCTAAGAGTTGAATTCTGGCTGCCATTGCTATACACAGATGTTCAACAGCTCTATTGATTTAGGAAAAACTTGTGGTAGCCAAGAAATGTGTTTATGTTCAAGACAATATGGCATCCATTCTTCTAAGCATAATACCACAGTCTTTTTAATGTGGGTAGTTGTTCCTTTTATTTTATTTACCTGGATAGTAACCTACATATATCTGCATTTGTACTCTTCTGGAAGCTAACCTGTGTTATAAAAAGTATGTAGTGGTTCAAAGAGTTTTGCTTCTAGTGTTGTTTCACTGGCCAGTGTGTTTGCCTCAGAATTTTATATTCTGGATATCCTTGAAGTATATGTTTTGCATACAACAGATTGAGTGTGGAACTCTTGCAAAGGGTGCACCAATATAGCAAACATGTAAAAACATGGAAGAGACATAAAAAGTTTCTGCTGCAAGTTTTCCAATCACAGAGTGCAGGGAGGATTTTATACTCTGTGGTGATAACACTGCCGTAGCAGCCATTATAAAGCGTACAGAGTGGATTTTAATTTTACCTCCAAAAGAAAGAAATCAAGATCTTTACCATGATTTGTAAATTCAAGCTTTCATGGTTGTGAAATCAGTATTCTAACAATTCATCTATATGCTCTTATCAGAAAAGTGAACAAAACACAAAATATAACACTTTCACAAAGCATAGCTACACAGTCAGTGTTTTACAACATTAAAACTTTAAAGTGATAATGGCGAGAGAGGTTCAAACAATCATCAACATTCCCTTTCATTAAGGTCTTCAACAATGCATCATGTCTTTCCTTTTTATAAATGTATGTACCCAAAATATTTTGTCTTATTTTATTTCCCTTAGTATTTCCTCTTTTCATTCCTAGCTTTTCTAGAACACCTTATTTGTTTCTTATCTTTCCATGAAATGTACTCTATTCCTCTATATACCTCATCTCAAAAGTATCAATAATGTCCTAAATAATAAGTAATGATGTGATCTTGCATTTTTTTTTGGTTAAGTAAAATGTACCTCTTATGATGTGTAGCTCTATTTCTTTCAACAATGAACGTTGGTCCTATGTGGTTGTATTGGAGCTTTTAACCATAAAAAATAGAAGATGTGGTTCTGGTAAACCTGTCACCACAAATTCATAGTGCATGACATTTAGGTATTATAATATAATCTTGAATTCAATCATGCATTTAATGAGGTGTTCACATTATGTTTACATCTGGTAGATTCATTTGAATGTCAAGCCAGTACATGTGTGTATTCGTCCATCACAAGTGATGATGACCATTTGTTGCATCCACTTTTTTTTCTATGATTTTTCTATCCATGAGTTTCTAGCTACTCTCCACTGTTGAGCTGCTGCATTTCTCATCTCTTTCACAAGATGATGTGCTCTGTTTGATTGTAGAGGGCCATGCAGATCTATTTTGTGCAAGTTCTTCCCATGTATTTTGGTCTATTTCAACAGCTTTCAGTGAGGTCTTTAACAAGTCCTTGTAGTGCTTTTTTTTGGCCACCTTGAGATTGTGTACCCCTGTACCCTTCTCAATGTCACCATAGAGAAGAGGTAATCTTTAGCAGGCGATGGTCTGAGATACGTACCAAATGAGCTGCCCAATGAATATGTGCCTGCATCAGGATAGTGTCAATCCTAGGAATACCAGATCTGTCAAGGACAGTGGTATCTGGTACCATATTACCTGCCCAATGAATCTGTACCTGCATCAGGATAGTGACAATCCTAGGAATACCAGATCTGTTAAGGACAGTGGTATCTGGTACCAAATGACCTGCCCAATGAATCTGTACCTGCATCAGGATAGTGACAATCCTAGGAATACCAGATCTGTCAAGGACAGTGGTATCTGGTACCAAATGACCTGCACAATGAATCTGTGCTTGCATCAGGATAGTGTCAATCCTAGGAATACCAGATCTGTCAATGACAGTGGTATCTGGAATCTTGTCTTGTCATCTGATGTTCATAACTTTTGTCTTGTCATCTAATGTTCATAACTTTTCTGAGACAAGTTGTGTGAAAGTAATTTAGTTTCCTCATATAATGTCTATACACAGTCCATGTTTCACTAGCATTTAACAGCACTGGAAGTACCACAGCTCTGTAAACTTTCAGCTTAGTCTGTATCTAGTACATATGGACTATATCACAGGACATCACTTGCATTATAAAATGTTTATTTTAAAATAATTGCTCATCTTCACTTGCATCTTTTAGTATGATGTATACAATTTAAAAAAACAGAGATTACAATTATTGTCTCTTCTTTTCCTCATATTCTTAAAAAGCTATGCCAATATTGCTTTGAACCCGTACCCAGCACATGCTACTGATGATTATGACAAAGCACATGAGCTCTATAAGGTTGGTTATGTCAATAAAAGTAATTGTCTATTACAGTGCATGCATTATATATATATATTAAAACAATGATAATACAATTTAGTGTGCAGCAGCAGTAATAGTAGTATATCCCAAGCCCACTAGGGTCGTAGGGGTGAAGTTGTGCACAAATACAATTAAATACTTTGAAAAGATTTATGGAAATGTCCATATTTTAATTATGCCTTTAAAAAATTCATTGTGTCATAGAAATAATTCTTTTTATAATAGTTAAACTGTTTGGGCATAAAGTTCTGAAGTCCATGCATTTACATTTGAATAGGCTTAATACAAAACAAAGAACAACTAGCTTTATTCCAGAATATTCATGCGTGTCGATCACATACAGCACCTTGGCTGATGCAACTGATCATTGGTCGCTTTGAATTTACTTTGTGTCAAGCTCAATGATGTTTTTTGGGATCAGTGTGTAATATTATTCTGAAGATAGACTTGGGAGAAAGTCGTAGCACAAGCAATACATTTTAAGGGGGAGCTAGATAACCTGATTTTATTTGCAAATAGGTGACAATATTTTTTGTAAATTTTATGGACAACATTCAGCTTGAAATTGTTACCTGATTGCTACTCATAGCACAGTATTCCCAATGACCTTACCTTGTTCATTTAAAATTTTAAAACAAGCCAAAAATATAATATATTACATTAACTGTTGTGTGCTTCACGCCATCATTCTTTTTTTTCATGGGCGAATCTTGGATGATGATGATGATGATAAAGTAATCCCTTTAGCTCTTGACAGCCCATAATCTTTCTAATAAAGGCACAAGTCCTCATCAGTTGAATAATCAAGATGACACCCAAAGCCGTATAAGGTTTGTTGTCTCAAAAGCATGGTTGTGTTAAGGGGTTTATGGTTTCATGTTTAGTCCCTGAAGGCAGACATTCCCTTGCAGGAGTATTCCAAGATCATCATTCCTGCCAGGAGTATGTTGTTGTTGTTGTTGTCGATATCCAAATGCTGATAAGTAATGCTACTCTTGTCAGCACAATGCCATTCTTTAAAAAAAAGTGCAGATCTTCTGAAGTTGACTTAGTGATCCATCATATAGTAACTTAGTGACTGTTAAAAATGTCTGTACAAGTTTTTTCCTGGCAGTCTGCCAGGAACATAGAATATAATTCTGGGCAAATAATTTATCATTTTTCTGTGAGATCTGCTAACCAATCTGCAGTGATGGTACATCTAGCATTCCCTACCTTCTAGGACTCTGCCACTAAAGGGCAAACATGCAATGTCCATTATCTTTTCATCCATAGATGATTTGACAGAAGACAAAAATAAGAAATTTAGACAAGGCATGCAGTGACAAAAATGAATATTTTATAGGTGATAGGTTGTCAACCTATTCCCTAACAGTTACCTCTGGCATGAAATATTGGAGAAGGGTATGATGTGATGGCATCACCAATATAGTGCACAGTGACTTTGTAGACCAGGTATATATATATATATGTATGCCTTAACTTTTTCCCTCACCTTTTTTAGCAAGTGGAAATTTTTATGTTTTTATATTTTTGATCTATGTGAAACACTCTGTCTCACAACTACTATTTTTAGTCAGTTTATTAAGAATCTTAAGAACTCAAGAGAGAATATCTTGTGACCCAGAATATCAGGTATCCAGAAATATAGTGGGCTTTACTCAAAGCTGCTTGTCACAAAATTTATAATAATGTAAGGATAATCATCTTTTTAAAACTCTATAAATAATATATAAATTATTCTTAGGAAACACATGGCAAATTAGCACAACATATAAAATATTCTTTCAGGACCGTACAGTGCAAAATATTGTGTGCAATGAAAACATTAAATTTCATTAAGTTATTTTAAGCGAGTTTTATTGTTAAGTAAACAATGTTATTTATATCTTCAGTTTAATTTGTAATTAAAAAGTAATAATTTTATTTTCATAATAAGTAATACATCGTGCTTGCAAGCATGCATGTGTGGTGTGTAGTGAGGTGTTCCACACTAATAAAATGGACCATTTTTCCTAGTAAGCACATGTGCTCACCATTTTTTAAGCAGAAAGCACCATATATAAGACCCTATATGGGATAGGATAGCCAACTCTGCCCCAAAACCTCCTCAATCTCCCCCTATGACATAAATTGTTGCTATTCTTTGCTCTTCTATCAGGCCCCAGCAACACATGCATGAGTTTTCACAGTGATCAGAAGTTTTTTAAAATTCTTGTGATAAGCTCCAAGAATTCCTGACTGTCCATTCTTGTGTTTGGTGGATCGAAACCTGGTTCTATTTTTTTTAAATATGCACAGTATAACCAATAATTTCAGCCTGTATGTACATTCATGATTGGTTAAACTATGTGTATATCACTTAATTCACCATCTTGTGTTAAAAAAGGAATGTTCATAGGCATGTTTAATTTTTTCTTCTACCTTTCAGTCAATCAGTCAGTTCCTCTTCTGCCAAGTTTGGCACATAGGGCGGATGCCATAGTTCTCCATGCCTTTCGGTCAGTTGCTTGGGATTGCAGGTCTTGTGCATTTATGCATGTTGATTTTAATTCATTCATAAATGTTCCTCTAAGCGTTGTTTTTGGTCTTCACTGTTTTCTTTACCCATCTGGTGTCCACATGAAGACTTGTCATGGAATTCTGTCTTCCTTCATTCTAAGTACGTAGCCAGCGACGTTTTCTGATGATGTTCGTCACATATTCTTGTTTTGTCTTCTCTCTTAGTATGTCGTTTGATTTGAAGTCTTTCCAATTAGTATTTGTGATTTTTCTGAGGCATCTATTCTCGAAGGCAACTAACTTCTTATCAATTATTGTGGTAGATTTCCAACTTTCATATCCATATGTCAATGATGGAATCACACTTGCATTGAAAAGTCGCAGTTGGATGTGTTTACTTGCGATCTTCAATCTCCAGATGTTTGATAGTTTGTTAAAGGCGTTGGAGGCGAGAGCAATTCAAGTCTTGATTTCTGAGTTGGCATCTCCATCTGCTGTTATCTTGCTTCCCAAATATACGAAATTTGAAACGTTGTCTAGTATATTATCATCTAGTTTAATTGATTCTGTCAGGTCGGTAAAGTTCATGATTTTCGTTTTGTGTGTTTATTTGAAAGCATATCTGTTGTGCAAAAAATTTGAGTCTTTCTATTTTGTCTTGGAGATCTTGGTGTGTTGAACTCAGGAGAGCAATATCATCTGCGAAGGTTAGATCTTGCAGGGTCTTGTTGTTTACCCAATTGATTCCTATCTATTTTTGGTCTGTGCATTTCCTCATCACCCAGTCAATCACGATGCAAAACAGTACTGAGGACAAAACACATCCTTGTTTTACTCCTGTTGTTACTGGAAACCAGCTGGAAAAGCCATTTTCTGTTCTTACACAGCAAGCCGTATCAGAGTAAAAAGCTTTTATGATATTGATGTATTTCGTCTACCTTTCACTGCACATTATATTATAAATTTAGTTTAGATATTATAAGTGTAAATTGGGACAACATAATGACATGAATAACGATTGTCATGATTAGTCATGAATATGGAATAACAGTCCAAGAAAATGTAATTATAAATATCACAACAGCACAGTACATGAAAATGTGACCCATCACGCATTTACACAGCACATTTTTCTCAGAACTTAATTCGATAAATGTTTTCCTACAGAGAGAGCTGGCTAATCATAGGGCTGCTCTCAAAGGTGGTGCTTTTCGTCTCAATATGTATCCAGCTGCACACTTTACCATCAATCCATATGTCAATGATAGACCTATTCCAAGTGGCAACAGATGGGGAGATCAACCTCCAAAGGCTATCCCTACACCCTTCAGACCCAGTAATCCAGGAAAGAAGGTATGGATTATTAGTTCATATACTCACTGTCTGAAAACATTGTTTAGTTTCATGACATCATCAAATACTAAAATTGAATCTAGTATATTTATGTCCATTCAATCTTTGGATACTGGATTACAAATGGTATATTCTCATTATCATCAGGCATCAAACATTATCTGCAACAGACCTACAAAATCACATGTCTGTTGCCTTGGTGGTGTACTCTGCTAGACTGTAGGGTATCCGGGGGTAAGATGGCGCGTGGGGCAAGACGGCGTTTCGAATTTTTTCAGAGTCTATTGATTTTTCCGGTAGGAAACGTCCATTCTATGACACAACAAAATTGGACAGTTCTCGGACAGGTCATTTTCTAACCATGAGGTAAATTTGTTTTTCATGGGTCTTTAACTATTTTTTCCCAACTTTTTACTCCTACCTACTGTTATCATTACTGTCATGTTTTTTTTTACATGTTTAAACTGAAACATATATTGTATTGTTATGTTATTAAGCACATTACATTGTCAAAATACTTTTGGTTGTTTTTTTGTGACATTTTATTAAAGTTGCTAACCATATAATTTGGGGAAAGATGGTGCCCAGTTAGTGGGGCAAGATGGCGCATTCAAAATGTGATGGAAAATTTCAGATGTCATGGGTGCTGATCTAAGGCTGGGAGAGACTGATATATATGGTTATAATGATTAACGAACCTTACAAAAGCATTATTAGCTTTAAAATGGAACTTACATACTATTTTTTTTTAGAAATTTTGTTTTCAGAGTAAAGTTACAAAACTTAGGTCTATCTATTTATTCTATCTATTCTTAACACACATTTACACACTGCCTGTGTGTTAGACCTGTTGCAGAGGTGATTGCTCTCATTTTATAATGGTTTGTATCACCTTTTTTCATGTGCCATCTTGCCCCCAAAAATGGGGCAAGATGGGTTTTTTTTTACATATGTTAGAAAATTATCATTATACTGTCTACACATAGTTGTATGTTGTTTATAACATCACAAATGTAAGATAAATGGATAAGCTATACACTGATACCAGTTTTGTCTCTCATAATTACGTCTAGTTGTCAGAATATGCTAAAATGTGAAAAGTGCGCCATCTTACCCCCTGCTACCCTATTCTATCCATCACATGAAGTTTCCCTCCAACTTTTATCTCTGCTTACCTCGTACTTACCAATTATACCTTCAAGTAAACCTTCAACAGGGTGTCATGTCTTTTTACATGTCTAAAATATTTTATTTGAGTTATATTTCATTTAACAGTTCTCTTTTCATACCCAGTGTTCCGCCGAAGACGGATGTGTTGGGCCATTGGCGCAAATAAAACGGCAACACAACGCATTTCCATTCTCTGGACTACATTCAACTGGAAATCTTGTAGGATCATTGTCCTGTTACACGAGAAATCCAGTGGGAGTTTGAGAATGAACGCCGAAGAAGAAGAAGATACCCAGTGTCACCATATGCTCTTTGTTTGTATTTATCTCCTTATTCATCTATATATCAAATCTCAAAGGCATCAATTCTGTCCTCTAGCTATTTGTTCATTATTCATGTTTTTGATTTTAGTATTACATGCTGTCAGCAGAAGCGTAATGGTGGATACACTCAGGGAGAAATCGGAGCAACTATGGATGTGTCCAGCTTGCAGTGATGATGATCCGACAACTAACTAACTAACTAACTAACCATGTTTCTGAGCAATATGTTAACACTAAAATTTAGAACTGTAGCATTTTATAATTCTTTTTTTTGTTTGTGATTTATTTAGATGTTAATGGTTTGGTACGTTGTATCGTATATTTAATTGATATTTTTTAATGTACTACTAAATTGTATCTTTTACTTTATTTTTCACTATTGCCTGGATTATCCTACAAGTCAGGAAAAGTTATCTGGAGCTGACTTGTGTAGACCTCATACATCTTCATCTATTTTGATAATTTTGTGGTCCACCTTTAATGCAGGTTGTATCTTCCTTGATTCAGAAATTTGGATAATGTACAAACAGCCAGAAAACAGAAATTATGCCTTTGAAATGTGGATATATAGAAGAATAGGGAGTACTTCACATAAAGATAACAAAACCAACAAAGAGGTTCTGGCAACACTGGGCATAAGAAAAAAACTATTAAACGAAATAAAATCGAATAAAATATTTTGAACATATAAAAAGGCATGAAAACTTGTTTATACAAGTAAATTTAAGTAGGAAGCCAGAGGACAATTTTTTTAAAATTCTTGAGACTAACGGGAATTGAAAACTTGTTGAAGCCTTACTTGAAGATGGAGTTGAGAGTGGCATGCAAGAGATGCAAGAGGGAGGGAAGCATCCTGAGATTGACAAGATACAGTATGCCAGAGTCAACCATGGTCATCCACTGCATTGAACTTCACTTCCAGTCATCTCAATTCATCTTGCCAATGGTTTCAAGTGAAGTCAGACAAGAGAGTGAAGTCGACGCTTTGCGCAACTTCTCTTAAACCTCCCTTAAAGTCCCCAATGCAAGTCATTGTCACATCCATGAAAATTCACCCAAAGGGAAAAGATTTTCCGACTGACTCTAGGAGTATAGAATGTATGCACACATCTCGAGAAAGTTTATAGAACCATAGTACTTCTAGTGCTGCTATATGCTAGTGAAACATGAACTGTGTATAGACGTCATGTGAGAAAACTCAATCACTTTCACACAACTTGTCTCAGAAAAGTTATGAACATCAGATGGCAAGACAAAAAAAGATTCCAGATATAACTGTCCTTGACAGATCTGATATTCCTAGCATTGACACTATTCTGATGCAAACACAGAAACACAGGATATTTTGTATGTATGCCAGATCATTGCCTCCCAAAGATACTTCTCTATGATAAGCTGTAGAGGGGTACAAAATCTGAAGGTGGCCAAAAAATGTGCTACAAGGACAAAAACACACTGAAATCCTTTGAAATACACAAAGATACATGGGAAGAACTTGCACAAAATAGATATGCAAGGTGTTCTACAGTCAAAAAGGGTGCATCATGTGAAAAGTGGAGAAATGCAGCAGCTAACAGCATAGACCAGCTAGAAAGTCACGGGTAGATAAAAACGATCTACAGTGATCATTCATGCCCAGACTGTCCAAGGACATTTGTGGCTAGAGTAGGGCTTATCAGCCATCTATGCACTCATAGGCATGGACATACCACTAACTGAATTTCAAATGTGGATGTAACAAATGGTCATTATCACTTATGATGGATGAACTACATATGCCAGAGTGCATCATCAAGACAAGAGAAAGAGGATATTGGAGCTCTGTTGCAACTACATTTTGATGCAAAGACTACACTTAATGTTGATGCTCTTCTGTTGAATCAGTTATAAACTGAAATTATCATAAAACTAAACTTTCGCATGCACAAGTAGTTTAGTAAAATATTATCACATTGCAATTAAGAAGAAATGGAGGCACATATTTGAGTGAAACATAAAGTACTGATACAAACAGTGATTGATCCCTTGTTCTGGATAAGCTTATAATTTATAATAGGTAGAACTGCAGCAAAACAATTATCTGACAGACAAAAATGGAAAACACATGGTAAGAAAGTTTTGCAAATCACTGAAAGAACAGATGAAAACACATACAAATCACTATTTCAAACAAAAGGTAGGCATATTTATCAAGACCACTACATAACACATAACCAATAAAGTATGCTACTCTCTATGATCACATCACAATATGAAATGTGAACACAATAACAATGTGATGTGAATGGCAGTGTCCTTTACTTGTCTTGCATGCTATGTTGTGTTCTCATTAGTTCATGAAGCAATTAATACAATGACCTAATGAATGACAGAAGGAACAAGATGAAGAATATCTTGTCCAAAACAATATTTTTCTCTGTTCTGTCTCTCAACATAAAACTTCTTTTGTATGTTTTTAGAGATGTCTGGAGTTTGGTTGCTTATATTTTTGTTTTACTTGTATAATTTTCACTAAATATATTCAATTCTATAGCTTGCTGGCATGAAAGCTGGTACATTTGATCCTTACCCAGCATATTCATCTGAAACATATGGCATCAAATATAAGAGACCTGTCAATGTGGTCAACAAAACTGGCCGCTTATTTGTTCCTCCACAAGGTCCAAAGTCTACACCATGTAGCTCCATTGTCGACAAGAATGTCATAAGGTGAGAATAATGTGTTTACAATATCTTTTCTTTATAATTCCAGTTTTTATTGTTTAAATAAAACTAATTTTATTGTATCTAATGAACAAACATGTGCACAGTCACACACATAAAGATTATGACAAATATTGACACATACAATTTGAATTTATCCTTAAATTCAATGTGTATTTTACATCTCTCCCATAATTACAAACCTTCTCAATATTTCTTTCTTTTGTTTGCTACTTGATGTCTACACTGTCAGACAAGTCTTATTGATTTGAATGAGAAGTGACTGCAAATTACAAGCAATATCTCTAACACCTCTGTGCCAACACATACAAAGTCATGGTTGATACACAGTGAAGCAGATTAGTCCAGCCCGACCATTGGAAGGGCGGCCAATGCAATTGTCTCAAAATGGACAGATACCACAACACATAGTGAGTCCAAAAGACAACATATTGAGTACAATGAGAGTGCATCACAGCACCAGAGGACAGAACTATGTACAAATGGAAAGAGAAAATGTTAAAAGAAAATCGGAACCAACGTGTTATTGATCTTGAGAATTTCTCATCTCGAGAACGTACTTCTAGTCCCTGGTGCTTATGACATATGCAGCCTAACTATACTGTCAATGCTTTTCTATACTGGAATCACACTTGAAGAGAGTTTTTTTTTCAGCTCAAGAACAAGCTTGCAGACTTGTATGGCTCCTAAAAAATGTGTAGAGAATCAGACTTGGACAAGAGTTTCACGATGTCAGTGAATGACATCTTGGTTAAGAGGGCAAACAAAACCAGCCCAACTATACCATCAATATTTTCCGATACCAGAATCATGCTCGCGGAGAGAAAAGATTCAGTATCTGATGGGCACAGGCACAATACATGAGATGAGTTCACTGGTGGAGGAACAGCTCATGTGAGACAGGTGTAATTGACCCAAGTCTTAATCCCTGACTACCATCTCCACAAGACTACCACCCAGGGACATGTATTGGCCTGAAAAGTCCAAGGGAACAGTGGGTGATAATCCATCATTGCATAGAATCGATATATATTCACCATCTGGTGACAGATAGGCTGTCACAGGCTAGGGAAGCCCACTACCAAAATCAAAGGCATGATGAAAATGGATGTTCAGCCTCGGCAGAAATTACATGAACTTTCATGGTGGTTATCAGAGAGCAAAGACAGAAGAAGAAGAAGAAGGTAGTGGTAGGCATCCTTTGTCATGTTATGTTTAAAGCTGATGGTTTGTATTGTTCTCTTCTTTCCTTGATATGAGACTTCATTGTCTTCCTGCATACACTCTCCTCCCTCTTTGGCCAACTCATAAGCCTGTTCATTTCCCAGGAACCACAATATGACTGTACCCAAGGAAGTACAGTAGTCCTCTTTTTTCTTGCTGTGTTATTTAGTTTGTTTCTTAGTTGTTGTAGTTTACCACCCTCGAGAACCTGTAGAAAATCTGTAAAGATGACTCCATGTTGACATTCAGAGACAGTGTCAAGTACCATGAGAGCAGCTTGTTCTATTGCTTGAACCTCAGCAATATAGTTGGAGCAGAACTTTCCTGTAGGAAATTAATAATATTACGGTCATCATCATCATTTTCCTCTTGTGCCAAGCTTGGCACATATGGCAGATGGCATAGCTCCCCATGCTTGTCGATCAACAGCCAATTGTTCCAGATCATTTACTTTCATACCAGATGTTGTGATTTCTTTTTCAATAGTTCTTTTCAGTGTTGTCTTTGGTCTTCCCCTTTTTCTCTTAACACTCTGTGATCATGTAAAGACTTGACATGGTATTCTGTCTTCATTCATTCTGAGTGCGTGACCGATGTATGCCCAATGCCTTTTTCTAATAATGTCTGAGATGTATTCTTGTTTTGTCTCTTCTCTTAGTGTCTTATTTGACTTAAAGTCTTTCCAGTTTGTGTTTGTGGTTTTCCTGAGACATTTCTTTTCAAAGGCATTTAGTTTTTTTCTAGAGATGTAGTTGATTTCCAGCTTTCACACCCGAATGTTAAAACCGAAATAACACATGCATTGAACAGCCGAAGCTTTGTATTAATGCTGAGTGTTTTTAAATCTCCAAATGTTTGAAAGTGAGTTGAATGTATTTAATGCCAGAGCAATTCTGGTCATAATTTCTGTACTTTAGTCTCCATTTTCTGTTATTCTGCTTCCCAAATAAGTGAAATGTTCTGCTTTTTTCTAGTATATTATTATTTATTTGTATCACATTGTTTACATTAGTAACGTCCATAATTTATGTTTGGCCAACTAATTGGCCTATACTAATTTGCAGGCCTATTTGTTCTGAAAAATATTGTAGCCTTGTTGTCTTTTCCAATATTAAGGTACTTTGTCATCATCATCAGGTGTTATCCCCGTATGTAGGAGAGAAAAGAAAATTAATATAATCTCTATTTATTCTTGACTTTTTCCCTCTACGCAGTTATTAATGTTAGATTTTATATGCTTGGATCAGCAAAATCAAATTTAATTTTCTTTCACCTCTTTCTACCTAGTTTAGAATTTTAGTTTTTTCTCTACTCAGAAAACAAAATCAGACTGTTTTCTTTTTATAGTTCATAGTGTGTGGTGTTGGTTATAATATCTTGTTACAGCCTTCTGTTTCATATGATGTCAATCATTTCTGATACCAATGATCTACCATGCCACAATGCTAGGTTGTTTATCATCTACTCTTTTTAGACTTCCACTACCGCTATTGCTTTTCAACTTGCCTGTTGCCACAATGTTCTCAATCTTTCCTCTTCTCAAGATGTGTCAAAAAAATTGTGGACTGTCTCTTTCTGACACGAGTAAGCAATTTTATTTTTGAATTAACTTCTCTCAAGATATCTTATTACACTTTTTACCTGTCCATGGCATTCTTAACATAGAACCACATCTACTTCATCTATCATTTTTAATTATCTGCGGATTGTGCATAACTTTTTAAACTTATAGGTTCTTTCCTAGTAAGCAGGTGCTGGATGTCACACTTTCCAATATACTGACTTCATGTTTTTAATAATTTATTCCGGTTTCTAGTTTTTAATGCACCAGTTGCTGCACCTATTGCCAATTAGGATAAAATAAATCATGTTCTATGGCTCTAAATACATAATATGTATGGAAGAAAATAATGTATAGAATATATTGTAGGAGTGTCACTTTGGAGATATCAATGCAAGAATCTTGCCATACTTTCCTGTTCACAACACTTTGTATGAGCAAGGAGAAACTTAACCCTCACCAGTTCTTATTATTGTCAATCCATATTTCTCTAACAACTCTTCTTCTCTCACCTTCAACTGTCCAGTTGGTTATATGTTTTGTATAATTAATGTGTAAAACTCACTTGTAACATTTGTTTTAATGTGAATAAATGTTGCATGAAATGTCTATAACTACATTTGTTTATCATATTAACATTACATATGATGAATGCAGTGTATGACATTTTTTAGATTAAAAAATCACCTTGGTTTAACAAAAGGGGGAAAAATGGATATATTTCTGTGATATTTACACAAAATTTCAAGAAACTATTTAAAATGAAAAAATTACAATCATATATTAACAAATATTTAATGTAAGGGGCAGAGTTTAAAAGAATAATAGAATTTCTACACAATGGCAGTCATTTTCCTTAAAATAAGAATTTTGTTATAATATAATATTATACCTCATAAATTGTAATTTAGTAAATCATGACCTACATTAGTTTTGATGAGCAAAAAGCTCTGATGTAACCAACTATGACTCACATCAGTGATTGAAAGGAGCACACATCAACACAAGGGAGTGCAAATTAAATACCTTATAATATTGATAATTCTAATATGCATAATCTTTACCTTCAACTTCTAAACTATTTTTGATATTTCAGATCAATAAATGTTCAGAACTTCAGATCAATCACAGTACTCTGATGTGCACTACCGACATGACACAACTTTCGCATGCCTTTACTGACCTTCAAGTTTGTATGATTGTCAGGATCATAACATTATGTATAAGGCTAAAAGAAGGTTAAGATATGAGATAAAGATGAATTCATGTACCGACAAATACTAGTACTGCAAAAATATTAATATTTAGCTTAAAGGTAACATAATTTTATATCAGATATTGATATAAAATATAACAGCTTTACATTACAACAGAAGATATGAACATCAAAGTAGGATATGCCACAACATCATATTTTAATTTTAATGATAACTTCTCATCAATTCTAGGGTTTATATATATATATATATATATATATATATATATATATATATATATATATATATATATATATATAAGATACTATAATTAGATATTAATATGAAAGTAGCATACGTTTACATCAGAAATTCATATAAAATAATATAGGCCTACCTTTGCTATATTACATATATAGGCCTAAGCTTATTTTGTAGTAACATAACTGTTATAATATTAGATCTCTACATTTTTTTAAAGTAACATAACTTTGCAATATCAGATTAACATAGCTTTAACATTAGATAACTGCATTATAACAAAGTAAGGTCATACTACAGTGAAACAGAACAACAATAGTACTTACGTAGAATACAGATTTTTTATTTTTCACTTGAACACAACCGATGGACTCCTTACCAAAACTAAGGGGTTATTTAGTGTAAACACAAAAACATATAAATTACAATAAACAAGACATTTTCAACATTTCGAGCCATATGTTCTTTCTCAAGAATATATAAAACAAACAGTGAAAAACAGTTTAGTATATCTAGTGCCTCTGTGGTGGTAACATTGTTTTTACTGTTTTCATTGTTTTTCACTGTTGTTTTATATATTCATGAGAAAGATTTAATGGTTCAAAACGTTTAAAATGTGTATTGTTATTTCCATATTTTCGTGTTTACACCTCATAACCCCTTAGTCTTAGTGATAGTCCATCTGTTATGTTCAAGTGAAACATCAAAAACATGTGTTCTATGTAAGTACTATTATAACAAAGTAACAAGTTTAAAACATTTGGTCTACATTATAGCTTAATAAAATCACTTTACATTAGATCTCTACATAAAAGCTAACTAACATCACTTTACAACATCATATTTATACATTGTAACTAAGTAACATCACTTTACAACATCGTATTTATACATTATAGTTAAGTAACATCACTTCAAACCATCAGTTATATATACCGGTAATACTTTACAACAGAAGTCATGTATGCCAAAGTAAGATATTTAAAACAAAGATTCCTTTAACAGAATAATAAAATGAGGCATGAAGAACATCTCATGGCAGTGGTGAAGCACCGTAAACCTGTAAAGTTTGACCACATGATGAGACACGTTTCTCTTTCCAAAAATATCTTTCAGAGAACAGTTGAGGATAGAAGAAGAAGAGGAGGTAAGAGGAAAGTATGGATTAATAATATTAAAAACTGGACAGAATTAAAATTCTCGACACTCAAACAAAGAACTGATAACAGAAAAGCATGGCAACATTTTTGTGATGTTTCCAGAGTGGCACCCCTATGACCCTGAAGGGTTATGGGTTTGATGATGATGATGAATAAACTGATATAACATCAGATATCTGCAGTAAGTACTTACCGTAAAATTTTCGTTGTAAATTATTTACCAAAAATGTTGATTGATCAGATATCCCAAATATAGAAAAGTGAAAACACTAAATAATGAAGCATTGCAAATCACAAATTTAAAACAACCACACAAATGTTGAATTTTGACCAAAAGACTATTAAAGCACACAATACATAGAAAAACAACAATGTCCCTGAAATTTGTGAGATTTTTAATGACTTTTAAAACTTTCATTGCTGGCAATTTCACTTTATTGCAGATTGCCTATAATTTTACCAACTGTTTAATTGTATACAAACATTTTGCTATTCATCTATTAAATGATTTTCAATAACCACATGTATATTTCTGTGATAAATCAACACATTTTATTTGTATTTCTTTTGAAAATTCTGCAAAATGTATCCAATGTAAAAATTACTGCACCTAAAATATGTGTTGCCAATTAGATCTATATAATATTTTACCAGTTACCAATTACATTTTACCTTCATTTTGTATAAATATTGTAGTATGACAATAAAAGTGATTGCCAATAGGTGAAAAAAGATTCCCCTTTTATTTTACAATGGTAATTAGGAAGAAAATGCCATATACACTAGACTCTTTCTTTTCTTCATGCATATACATCTACCAATGTTTACTGCAGATTTTGTAATGAATTATTTTAGTGCCAAGACATAATTAAATAAACTCAAAAATATTGCAAATATCAGACATAAGTTTACATATTCTGGATGATTTTGTTTTTTAAGTTTATTTTCTCCATTACTTTGTTATCCCTTTGAAGAATTTCCTAACATGAAATGTCCTGATATTTTATATAAGGATATCTTTATATTTTCCCACTGTCTCCGCTCTTCATATGTTGGACAATCCTGAATATGTGTTCAAGGGTTTGGATTCTGGATCCACATGGACATTCCTTTCTGTATAAGATCCTCTGTCATAAAGGTGGCCTAACAAGGCTTATGATTTAATTCCTAGTTGGAAATATTTTGGTCACAAAAATGGCACTAGCTGTTTGGAAAGCTGGACAAAACTTTGAAAATAAAATCAGCCACCACATACTTGGACAAATCTGTGAAAGTAAAGGCAGTCACCATGTATTTGGACAAATCTGTGAAAGTAAAGGCAGCCACCAAGTATTTGGACAAATGTTTGAAAGTAAAGAAAACCACCAAATACTGGATAAATCTGTGAAAGTAAAGGCACCATGATGCTGATGATATTGTTATTGTTCATCCATTGAAGTTGATGACCATTCAGCTCAACTGTAAGATGATGATATTGTCTGAGGTGTATTTGACTGTGGCTAATGAGTCTTATGTGCATCTGGAACTTTCAACAGCACTCCAAGCATGCATGGAAAAAGTATGTGGGACATTGAGCGGCTTTTGTCTTTCTTCTAGCACATTTTTGTTGCGCAGCATGATGTCCGAAGTTTTCTACAGCTGCTGCACCACTCTTGATTCTGCAACACTAGTCAGATCTGTCTTGTACAAGACTCTCCCATGAATTTGTGTCTATTTTGAGGTGAGTCAATGATGTCTTAAGAGTGTCTTTAAAATGTGTCTTCTATCCTCCAGCTTTGTGGGAGCCAAACTTAAGTTCTCCAAATAGCAGATCTTTTGGCAGATGACAATTTTTCATGTGGGCTGTGTCCTACCCAGCATGTTTGTGCCATCATCAACATTGTGTGAATGCTTAATCATGATCTGCTAGCATTAAGAATTCACATCTAACAAATATTAATTGATGCATCTTAATTTTTGGATATATCTATTGTCTTTTCTTTGCTTATGCTGTGAGATGTTGCAAGATTGAATAACAATCGGTTTTTCAGCTATTGCACGTCTGGTCACTTAATATGCAGTAATATTGTGCCGTATCAGAATGTTGGTAACTCCGTCAATCCACCTTCTTGGTCTTTTTTCTTGTTCTTCTTCTTCACCTTCCTCTGTGTCTTGCTGTTTCCATTTTCATGTTGTATGCTCTTGTCGCTAGCCAATAAGGGTTCATTCTAATTAGGTGGCTGGACCATTTCAATCTATATTATTCAACATATTTTACCACTGATGTTATTCTAACAGTACTAATCTCCTCATTTCTCACATGATCTCTTCTTGTTCTGTTTGTAACTTTTCCTAGACCTCTTATTTCACACGTAGTAAGTTTTCTCTCTCGTTCTTTAGTTAGAGTCCATGTCTGACATTGAAAACATAATGCTGGGATGAATATTGAATTTAGGATTTGCCTTTTTATTTCTATCAGGATAGATGTGTGTTTCCAATAATTTTTTTAAATGCCACTCTGGAGCATAAATTTGACATTTAGGCTTCAAAACAATTGTGGATATATTTATACAATGATTGTTCACCTCAACTTGCACATTCAAGTTTCTCTTGATTCAAAAGGGAGCATCTGAACTCTTTAACCCTGTGTCAGACAGTAGAGTTTGTACTTTCAGTTCCCTATACATTTTTCTCTTCTGCTGACTTTGTTTTAGATGTATAGGTTTCTGCAGTTTTATTTAGTTAGTTTTAGGTTTGCTTAACTCAGTTTGTTGGCACGTAAAATGCCACAAAATGGACAGTCTTCAACACCAGATGAACTTGTCATTACTTTCTTAGAATTTATAAAAATTTTCTAAGATAAAAGTCTATCCTTATAGAAGGTATAATTTGCATTCTGTGCTGTGGTCGGCTGTTAGTTTTTATTTTTATTTGTTTCTATATTTTTAGTTTTCTTCTTTTGTTCACCAGGAACAGCTTATATGTGAAGTTTTGTCTCGTCTATTAACTTGACTGCGTTTTGTAACTTGTACAGAGGAGTGTAGAGTTTGTATTTTTATTTAATTATTAGTTATTTATCTTATTATTGTATTGTATTTCTTTCTAAGAAGAACTTTTCATTTAATAAAAATATTCATTTTACACACTTGTTAACTGGTCATGTGACGTATTCCTTCCAGAACGTTGTCTTCCCAATGAATTCTCTGAACCTCTCTCTGTCTTGGGCGATGTGGCTTGCATTTTCTAGCGATGTATTCATGTTATCTTTAATGTCGTCAGTCCATCGTCTTCTTGGTCTGCCCTTTCTCTTCTTCCCAGGTACTCTTCCCTCCATTATTTGTCTTTCTAAACAGTAGTGTCTCTTTATATGACCAAACAGGAGTAGTTTTCTTTTTGTTATTGTGTTTAGTAACCATCACTATGGAATCTTCAATGTGTTTATAATAGTTTGACCTTTCTGTTTACGTTGATATCCATGATGTTGAATGAATGACTTATTACTGTTCACCGACAATTTTCTATGAATATTATACTAACTTGTTAACTAGTACAGATTTTTTGTGTGAATTTTGTCTGACTCTGTCATTGAGAGGTTGTGTATGTCTCAAATGGGTCAAGGTACCAGGTTCATTCCCTGACGTAGACAACTGTGCATCTGGGCGATTCAGAAAGCAATGGCAACTTTCTGAACATAAACCATTACATAAAAAATTACTATAGCCAAAAAATTATGGGTTGATTGCTGCATCCACAATAGGATGCCAAGTTTGTTCACAGAAAACACTCAGATTTCATTGAGTCTGCTCATACTGATGTTAAAGTAATTACCTTTAATGAAGTACTCATACAAAAATGGACAGAATCTCTTGTATTTTGGGTTAAAATTCATAATTATCCTTCTGGAAGAAGACAGATATGCAATGCCCACAAACCTATCCAGAGTATTGACTATCAGTTACATTACCATTGACTAGAGATGGGTAATGTCAGATTCGTAGAATTCTTCTGTAGCATTTATACTCGAAAGCCTGTAATCTTCTCTCCATGTCCGCAGTGAGTGTCCAACTCTCACAACCATACAACACAACGGAGATGTGTTGTATGTTGTATGTAACAAAGTAGAGATGTGTGCAGGTGTCCAGGAGCCATTGCTTTCAATAGTGAAACGACGAAAACTAGCATGGTTCGGACATGTATGCAGGCACGATTCCTTGTCAAAAACAATACTGCAGGGAACTGTCGAGGGTGGAAGAAGCAGAGGAGGACAAATAAAGACATGGACAGACAACATCAAGGAATGGACAGGGCTAGATATTTCCACACTCATCCGCATCGCTGAGGATAGAATTCGCTGGAGGACTCTGTGTGCTGAAGCTTCCAATGCGGTACCCCTACGACCCTGAAGGGTTATGGGTTTTATTGATATTGAATGTCAGATGTAGTTTCTGTGGAGAATAAAACTCATGCTGGATAACTCAATGTTGTTCAAGTACACAAGCTACCATAGATTTCACTGGTGACAATACTATCAGTATACTGATATCTATACATTCTCTTTAAACTGTCTTTTGCCTAGTAATGTTTTAACTTCATATGGGGTATTATATATCTTCTTTTCTCATGCCATTCACAATAATTAATTACTCCTTTTTGATGCTGATAATGCTCTGCCTCTGTGTTTAATTTATTTTAGTTAATCTCTTTTTTGTCTTTGGATCCTTAAAACTCTTCCATATTGCTATTCGTAATGATTACCATGATTGCACTTTGGCCTATAGCCATTTGGAGCCAGAGTTATTTCTTAAAATACTAATAATTAATTAAAACCATGTACAGAACATTGCTCTTCAACAGATGTTGAATTGTTTTAGGCAACACTTACTTGTTCATCGCGACACTGTGCTACCAATGCCAGACCTGGACCTTGACAGAGAAACTCAAACAAAAACTTGCTGTATGCAAAATGAAGTGCCTGAGAACAGCAATGGGTGTAACAAAAAAGAAATAGAATAAACAATGATACTATAAGAAATCTGGTTAAAACAATATCATGCAAAGAATACATAGATACACAAAAGATCAAATGGTTCAGTCACCTAATCAGAGTAGAACCAGATCGCATTCCAATGATAGCTTTCAATAAAAGATCCTCTGAAAAGAGAAACAGGGGATGACCCAGACGAAGATGGATAGCTGACAATGAGAAATGCTAGAATACCAAGGTTACACTATAGCAACGGCATCACTGTTAGCTAAAGAAAGAAGACTTCGGCTCCTTATGATACCTAGCAGCATACATGGATAGGACAAGACAAGACCAGTTACTACATTTCAGTAACTGCATCAAAAGCATAAGCATGGTTCCTGTGTATCATTTTCTTGTTATGATGTCTTCTGGATTCGTTCTCAAATTCATGTTCTTGACAAGGATATAGTCCAAAGAGTGGAATCTCGTGTGTCATGGTTTACAGCTTTGCTGCAATATCTGTGTCTTTCAGTCCAATACACATCCAACTTCAGTATTGTTTTTGGATCACTTTGACCTATGGAATAGAACAGCCAGCCACATACCTAAAAATTCCTAAATAGCCTCTTATGACATGCATGGCAGTCACAGCATTGCTATTCTTTGCTCCTATTTAAACCCCTGGTGATGTGATGGTGTCTTATCTTTAAGAAAACAAATGTATTGGCCTGTTCAATGTTGTTTTCTGCCAAGGCAAGGGCAACTCAAATTGATTTCAGAACTGCCAAGGTTTTTGTTAACATGTGCAAATTGCACATAGGACCTCAGAGTTTGTTATCCATTTCTGATCAAACTAGACAATCTAGACAAAACTAGACATACTCAATTTTTGGGGGATAACTTCTATTTTTTTAACTGAATCATCTTATGGTAACTTGAACTCAGAACCCTCAGAGTGACAGACCAGTGCCAAACCTCAATGTCAGGGCAACTTTCTGTAAAACTACATTTCTGTATTATAGAGGTATATCCTCATAAAGAATCACACAAATGACACAAACAACAATCATATCAACACTTATAATCATTTATATTTTATTCTCACAACTGCAGGAAATACAGTTACATCAGAATGAATACATGTTCTTAAACATACTACTATATAGTAAACTTGTACAGCAAATACAAGTTTACGGAATTTCACTCATTTGTAACATATTTACAACATACTCAGATACAAGAGTGATTCTATTTTTCTCCAAAACACAAGCATACATCTTGAAACAGGATTAATAAGGAAGTGATTTCTGCATACTTTCTATGATCTGCTTTGTACATGAATATTAAATATTTTAGCAAAAATCAAGTGATGTGGAACCAGCAATTATTTATTAATTTTATGATAAAATTATACAAATTTATGCTCATCAACAATATGTGTTAGTCATATGACAAATGCAAGAGAGCTTGGAAACATACAAATATGTAATGTTATGATTTTAGCACAAAATCAATTATGTAATAATTGAAACACATATTTTTATAACCAAGAAAATTTAACCGTTGATCTTAGCACTTGCTAGAAGGTATTTCTCATTGTTGTTTTTTTTTTGTGCTCGTTCATCACAAGTGATGATGACCATTTGTTACATCCACTATTGAAAATTCAATTAGAGTTATGTCCTTGATTATGAGTTCGCAGATGGCTAATGAGCCCTATTCAAGCTGTAAATGTCCTTGGACAGTCAGGCATGGAATGACCACTGTAGACAGATCTTGGTCTATCTGTGACTTTCTAGCTACTCTCCACTGGTGAGCTGCTGCATTTCTCCTCTTTTCACAAGATGATGCGCTCTTATTGATTTTAGAACGCCATGTAGATCTATTTTGTGCAAATTCTTCCCATATATCTTGGTCTTATTCAAAGGCTTTCAGTGAGGTCTAACGAGTCCTTGTAGCGCTTCCTTTGACCACCTTAAGATCGTGTACCCTTTTCCAGCTCACCATAGAGAAGTATCTTTGGCAGATGATGGTCTGGTACATGCACCAAATGACCTGTCCAATGAATCTGTGTCTGCATCAGGATAGTGTCAATTCTGTGGATACCATCTCTATCAAGGACAGTGGTATCTGGAATCTTGTCTTGCCATCAGATGTTCAGAACTTTTCTGAGACAAGTTGTGTGAAAGTGATTGAGTTTCCTCACATATTGTCTATACACAGTCCATGTTTCACTAGCGTATAACACCACTGCATCTGCATGATATATATGATGTATGACCGTTGAGTAAGATATGATTGCCATATAACAAGCCCAGTCTGGAAACATGCCTAACATAATGTGACTTGTAGTCTGTAAACTGAAATATCAGAGTTGCCAGATAGTTGGAACTATTTCTGACCAAATTTAGTAAATTGCCTAAATTACTGAAAATACAATAAAACTTAATTGAGTGAAATGCAATTAAAAAAGTCTCATTCTAATAACTGCATCTAAGAGGTAAAGTTAAATTATTTTCTTTGGTTCTGTTCTGACTTCAGTTATGAGAGAGACAATTCTACCAATAAGAACATTTTACTTGCAGGTGTGACCATACTTCAAAATTTATATGAATTTCAAAACTGAGCTAAAAAATAAGTTTTATGGCCAGAAGCATTACAAATTTTATAATGAAATAGCCAATATAGCTACCCTATATATGATATCAGATGGCAAGACAACATTTGTTGGGTAGCCATGTATGTCAGTATATCCACAAGTATGCTGGATCATCGCCTGCCAAAGATAATTCTCTGTGGTCAGTTGCAGAAGGGCATACGTTCTCAAGGAGCCAAAAGAGCTACAAGGACTTTGTTAAAAACCTCACTGAAAGCTGAAAACCTTTGAACTAAACCAAGAATCATGGGAAGAACTAGCACAAAATAGAGCTACATGGCTCTCTACAGTCAAAACAGGCACAGCATCTTGTGAAAAGAAGAGAAATGCAGCAGCTCAGAAGCAGAGAGTAGTTAGAAAGTCACAGGTTGATCAAAAACTATCACATACCCAGACTGTCCAATGACATTTGCTGTCAGAACAAAGTCTTATTAGTCATCTACAAAGTCATAGTAAGGGACATAACTAACTCAATTTCAAAAGTGGATGTAATTAATGGTCATCATCACTTGTGATGGACAAACAACAAAACAAAAATGAAATGCAAACAAAAAATGTAAAAAAAATCATTTGAAATTGACTACATAAAGAAGCCTTAGAAAGTAACTACCAGTATTTGAAAAATATCTAATTAAGAAAAATAGTAACAAGCCTTGAAGAAAGTCAATAAGGTTTTAAACCTCCAGAGAGGCTACAAAAGAAAAATTATCCCAAAAGGGGCCACAGATATCAAAAAAGGCTAAGAACACTACTTTTATGGTAACATTTCTATCTCTGGTCTGAAATCTAACAAACAGAACATGCAAATTATATATCAATATAAAAGACAAGCAGAATATTAATATTATCTTCAAATGATTTTTCTCAAGGAACAAATATATGTCATAGATGTCAACAGGTACTGATTTTCTGTACTGATACGGATTTCAGGCAAAAATAAAAAGGTCTTTTGGTGTTAAATTTCAGTAACTATTAATAATACGGACGTTATAAGACTACACATATAAATTGTAAAAAAAATGAATTTATGAAAATAAAAAAAAGTTGACAGCTATAATATATATGTGTAAGATACACTTGTTCTCGTTATGTATGTGTTTCTTTTTAAATAACTGAGTGCACGTATGTAAGTAATTACAAACAGATTATCATCTTTATTGTAGAATTCAATAATCTCATTTATCACATGCTAACTTGATTCACTTGTTTCATTGCCTTGATTTGAAATGTGGACATTCTGACTAAGCTATCTGTGTTAAAAATGCAAAATCTTGTTGAACACAATGAATATTTTTGTAGTAATTTTTCTTATGCAACAGATGTGTTAGAAACATATATAAATATGCAAAAATAAAAGTATGAGATTTTCTTATATTGTAACTGATTTTATCTTCTCTTATTTGTGTTACGTTATTTAATTTGTAAATTTATCTTTATGATCTGTTGATTCTTATGTTCATAAAAATATACAAAAGTTTTAAATACAAGGCTGAATGATTAGAAACACCAGCTGCACAAATGTGATGACATTAGTTAACATTATAGTAAGGACTCACTTTTATATCTAAGATATTATTTATAAAGTTTAAAGTAAAATTTAAAATCCACCCTGTACATGCGGCAGAAAATGATACCAAAGCAGCCTTGATTACTAGTTGTAATCCTCCTTGCATTCCTTAACAGAAAAACATGAAACAACTTACATGACAAACAATAATTGCTATAAAATAAAACAAGTAAATTGAAGACAAAGCTATTATATCTTATTAATCACATGAAAAAATCTTCTTCTGCGATCATCACTCAGTTAGGTTGGGACTCCAGATTCTATGATATAGACTGCTGTCTGTTTTAGAGTTTCTGCTGTGCCATTCAGTTTCTTTTCGATGCTGATTGGAGTGGGCCATGTCTTGTTCCTCAGATCTACATACTGGGGACATTCTTGTAAGATATGTTCTGCTGTCATATTCACAAGGCTGCAATGGCAAAAGCCAGTTGTGAAAAAATCTGACTGCAAACATTGCATTCACTACTAGCAACTTTTGTAATAATGCAGTGCAATTCCATATCTTCTTCTTCTGCGATCATATGCAATTCCATATAAAAGTAGCAAATTTTAAAATTTAATTCCACTATTGAAGTAATATAATACAGTATTATAAACAGCTAATATATTAATCACACATAATTCTGACAAAATTAGCACACAAAACTGAGAACAAAGAATACTTCTGACATGTTGAGCAACTTGATCCAAGATGGTTACAGACAATGATCTATTCTGTAACCAACTTGTACAAATTAGGAAACTTCTCCAGTTTTGGAAAATGTAAACGCATGTATTTCCTTCTTCACTAGCAGTATCAAAGACAGCTGTGTGTATTGTGTTAAATAAGTTAAAAAATCATAGAGGACTGATTTCATTGTACTTGGGTTTCATCATATGTATTCCATTCCTATCAATGAACTGTCACACTGAGCATGCACCTCCTTTGTTTCAAGCGATAATCCCTAGAGATATCTGAAAAAATACACTTTGTAAACAAGACACTATGAGCCAGATCTAAACCTGTGACCTCTTGAGCACAAGGTGAACAGTTTAACCACTATGCTATAGAGATCCGCATGTGTTACTCACTTGCTCACCAATTAGAAGATAAGGATTTCAAGTTCTCTCATTATTTGTGGTTTGAAATAAAAATGATACCTGTGGTTCATCCAGCTACAAGGAAGTAAGGTACCAGTGCTCATTCTCTAGGAAGGTTGATGAGTGGAACCATCTCTACTGAGCAAAACAATGCTAATACGGCAGTGTCTGGTCACTAATTGAATGGGCAGCTGAGCATTTATGGACAAACCACATTTTATGATAATTCATAATTAAGCTTACCATCCGAGATCATTGAGAATTTTGTTCCAAATTCCGTTACTTGTTTTTCATCAATTAAATGACAATCAGACATCATGTCATTGATCGTATTCTCATTAAAATTAAAATTTTACTTAAAACAATATACACTGCCCTTTTATACCCATAAATATTTTAGTCTAACTAGGACTAGTTTGATCTAATCTAGCAATATTTAGTAAGAACAATATTTGCCCAAAACAATATTTAGCAATATGTGCTAGGCATAATTTTCAAACTTAGAAGCCATCACACAGTTTACACCTAAAACGAGCTAAAGAAAAGCAATCAAAGGATGATTTGATACAATCTCCACTCCCCTGCTTTGGAGCTAGTGACCACAGAATAGTTCATTTAAAAAATCCACACCAGCATATGACTGGTTGAAGAACAAAGAAGAAACTGATATGATAGGCAGCAGGATTCATGCATTTGGCATGACCACAAGTGGTCAAAATTCATAAAATTAACAGCATGTTTATAAATTTATTAAAAGACTTATATACAGGTTTGTGACATCTTTTTACAGTGGAGTTAGTCCAACATCCAAACTATACACAAACATGCTTACACGTGTGCTCTTCTATACTAGCTACGCTACAGGCTACTTACCATGAAATATAATATATAAATATACATCTGAAATAAATTATCTCATAGTGAAAGTCTGTGTTAGTATCTTAATTTTTTACATGATATCTGTTTGATATATTTTGTTATTACAGTAGCTTGTACAAGAACTGACTGTGATTCAGAAGCACTGATGACAGAAATGGCATCTGCAAATAAAAACATGGGCAGAATGAGCATATTTATAGTGCACATGTTTCAAACAAAAAAGACAGTAATTATAAATATCAAGTTTAAATCTGTCCCTTTTCAAGTCCCATTTTTCAGTGAAATATCGACTAGAGAAATTGTTATACATTTAATTTGTGACTAGTCCACTATAATAAGACTGCACCAACAATTCCTGGCAACATGTGCCACTGATGACCTCGCCAGACCTGGCCATCCTCCTGTAGCAACACTAGCTCAAGACCATCATATTGTAGTGTTACATCTGTGCAACCATTTCCAAACAGCAATTCATTTCATACATGTGGTACACTGGGGCTTTTAAATGCATAACACTGTGCAAAGAATACTTGATGCATCTGGTATGCAAAACAGAAGTCGCAACATTGATCCTATCCTTACTAGACACCATCGGACAATATACTGGCTTGGGCCAAACAAAATATTCATTACCCAAGAGCGGAATGGAGATGACAATGCTCTCTGATGAATGCCAGTTTAATGTCTAATTTGCTCATAGGAAACATTGACTTGAGTCTGGCATCGCCCTGGAGAAAGATATACTGATGTGTGTATAGTCCAACATAATAGATGCAGAAGAGGAAGCGTACATGTTCGGGGTGAATTCTCCCATGAGTATCGTACTCCCCTTCATGTTTTCACAGTTAATGTAGCCACTGATGTCTACGTTAATCAAGTACCACAACCTATCATTGTGCCTTTCTTCCACAAGCACCAAGATGTGGGAATCTTTCAACACAACAACAGTAGGCCTCATATTGCTAATATAATCAAAAATTTCTTAGCCCAGCAACCTGTCTTGTACTGGATTGGCCTGCTAACTCTCCTGACATGATTAAACATGCATGGAATGAACTGAATAGAAGGATCTGGCAGCGTGACATCAACAATGTGAATGATCTCTATTGAGCACTCATTGCAGAATGGAAAGCCATACCCACACATTTTTTCAAAACACTCTGCAATAGCATGAAACATGGATGTTAAAATTTTGTGTATGCTGCTGGGGAATCCACAATAGCAATGACAGCTGTGACTTGATGACAACGAGTGAAATAATTTTGTTTACACCAAGGGTAGACAACTACATACTTTCCAGTTCCAAATTGTTTAATATTTAGAAATACTTCAGATTTCATTCAGTAAATGGTTCATAAGCTGAATCATGCTGAAGTCGGATGTGTCAGGCCGAAAGGCGCAGATATCGCAGCAATGCTGTAAAACATGACACAACGCATACCGTTCTCCGGACTACATCCTGCTAATTTGCAGGAGTTAGAGAACGAACGCAGAAGAAGAAGATAAGCTGAATGTGGGGGAAAATAGTTTCAGTTAATTTTAATTCAGCATATATGTAGTGGCTCATGTGAAAACATGCCAATACATTTTAAATTATTGCTAGTATATATATATATATATATATATATATATATATATATATATATATATATATATATATATATATATATATATATATATATATATATATAAACACAAATATATATTAAAATTAAAAAGGTTACAGGTAATGTATACATTTGAAAAGTTATTAGCTGTTGCTGGTGAAGAAAGTTTTTTCTACAAAATGAAACTATCATGCTTCACACATTTATCTCTAGCATAACTGAGGAAATTTCTAAGCTAGTAATGTGTGTTAGCAGTGTGTGTTTGGGGGATAATAATTTGATTTGTTGAGATGGCAGAAGATGATATATTTTGACCACAGATTTTACTATAATTAAGTTTTCAAAAATATACTAGTAATACAAATTAATATTTCTTCTTCTTCTTCTGAATTTGTTCTCAAACTCCTGCAGATTATCAGGATGTAGTCCGGAGAACGGAATGTGTTGTGTAATGGTTTACAGCATTGCTGCGATATCTGCGCCTTTCGGCCTGACACATCCGACTTCAGCATGGCTTTGGGTCACTGACCCTATATGGGATGGGACAGCCAACTCCATCCCATAACCTCCATAGTCACCTTTTACGACATACGTGGAAGGTAAACAGTGTTGCTATTCTTTGCTCCCCTTTCGGACCAGCAACACACAGGCGAAATTAATATTTGATTTGTAAAATTATTCAACTAATAGTATTCTGATGTGAACATAGGCAGTGCTATCCTTTATTCATCATCTGTTATGTTGTGTTTTTAATATTGTACTGGTCTTTTGGTGAAAACTTCATTTGTGCATGTTTTTGTATGTATTTCTAGTGATTCACAAAATTTCATTACCCTGCGTTTTAATTTTTACCTATTGAATCATAGTTTTAATGCAGTTCACCCTTTATTGATATACATTTACACATTTCTCAGATAACTTTATATTAATATTATCTGAACACTCCTTATCTCAAACCATTTTAAACATATTTTTTAAATTATTCTCATTGACAAGCAAACATACATCAAAATTAGTGGCAATACCATATTTATTCTCAGACAATATTTAACTACCAAGAGGAATTTACAAAGAAATCTGCTTTAGTATTTGTCACTGCCACAATCTTATATAACTCAATCAGAAATCTGCTTTAGCATTTGTCATTTTCTTAATCCTGTCTATTGTCATTTCCACTTGTGCGTCAAGCGTCACAGGGAGGGGGGGGGAGGAGGTAGTGGGGTATTCTGAGTTTTTTTGTCATTGGCAATTTGAATTGCATTAACCATGGTAAGCCCATGTCTATTTAATGTTTCTTTGATTGTCTATGTCACGCATGTGGTTACGTCTGTGGGTCTAACCAATGGCCCACTAGACAAACCAACCATGCAACAGAAAACCTTAGTGGATGACATGCCGTTATATTGAGGTTATCTTCTTATAGAAACTTCATGGCACATCATCTATACAATTATGCTTTTGTCTTGTTGTTGAAATGTGTTTCATGTGTACTTGAATATATATTGAATATATATGTATGCACCCTCTGTGGTTGGGAGGGAGTCAAAGAAGTACTGTGCAGCACTGGGGAGGAGGAAACTGACAACACTGTTTTTTTTCTATGGTTGAGACCCATCATAGGGGCACAGTGACTCAGGACGTGACAATCCTTTTGACTTGAACATTTGGTTGCATGCCTGGAGCAATAGAGAAGTTCAGGATAACCAGTAGTCAATTGGTGGTGGGGAATGAGCACAGTGAACCCTATCTTGGCTACAGTGGCTGGAAGCAGTGCATAGGTTGAAACCTACCTTCCTGGAGGTGTGATAGTTATTCTCTGGCTCTGTCCCGGGATGGGCTGAAAATTCACAGACTTCCCAGACATATATAATGCCATTTTAATGGCATTGGGTCAAAGGGCATGAGCCCATAGACTGCTGGATCAGTAACCAACCAACCAACCATTGTCTCTGCCCATCTAATTCTTGGTCTTCCTCATGCCTTGTAGACCATGGTCTTCTGTTGATGTATGCACGAAGTGCTGGTTATGCAGGTTCAAATCTCATGACCTGACCAAACTATCCATACTGGTCTGTAGTCTTCACTTGAGATAGTCTTTACTTCTTTCCTGATGTCTTCATTTCTCCAGCAGTATTCTCATGACATTTATAGCTTTCCTCAAACATCTCATTTCGCAAACTGTGATCATTTTTGTTAGTGTCTTTGTTAACGGTCATGTTTGACATTGGTAACACAGAGTTTGTATAAAAATACTGTTTATCGTCATTTTGTAGCCATGAAGATTGATGGGTGTTAAAGTATTGGTGACAGCTGGTAAGTCACAGCAATGACATTTTTGGCACCTTGTTTCAATCTCTCTGTCGAGTTTGCCATCCTCCATAAATATGCTTCCTAGGTATTTAAACCCTGAGACTTGCTTTAGTTTTGTACCCTTGACATATACATTTAACTGGTGTTTTGCTTATCTTCATAGTCTCTGTTTTAGATGTGTTTAGTTTCATGTTGTGTTGTTCGTAGGTTGTACGGAGCAAGAGTATTTTCTACTGTAATTCGTTTTCAGATTCGTATATTAAACATTGATCAACTGCAAATAGCAGTTCATTGAGCGAGCTGTGATTTTCATTTGATGCTTCTGCAGGGGTGAATTTGCTTCTTGGGTCTGCTTCTTTAGTTATCCTGTCCATGTATGTTATGAACAGATGTGGTGATAGTACGCAGCCTTATGTAACACCTGTTTTTATTTCAAATGGGTCTGTTGTGCCCTCAATAGTTCTGATTATGCTTTGGCAGTTTTTGTATAAAGCTCTTATGTTGTCTAGTAATTGTCCATGTACTCCATAGTCCTCCAATATTAGCCACAGTTTTTCTCTGTCAAATGTCTTTTTTTGGTTGATGAAGGCGATGTTTCACAATCCTATAACTCAATAAGAAATTCTGACATTATAGTACATAATGAAATATAACACACAACCATATACACTTCTACTTTTGTGTTTGTTCTCAACCTCTTGCAGATTACCAAGGTATAGTCTGGAGAATGGAATGCATTGTGACATTTTTTACAGGTTGTCTGTGATATATGTGCCTTTCAGCATGACATCTGATTTCAGCATAACTTTTGGGACCCACAATGGGATGGGACAGCCAACTCCACACCTAACACCTTCTTAGTTGCATTTTATGACGTGCATTGACCGGAACCCAGATTCCAGAACACATACTTCAGGACTGCCCAACATACAAAGAGCAGAGACAGCAGACCTGGCCAGAGGATACAGACTTGAGGCAAAAGCTATGGGGCAGCCGCTCTGACCTGAAGAAGACAGTGGACTTCATCTTGATGACAGGTCTGACGGTATAGCATGACCACATGCTGAACGGAGAAGAAGAAGATGACGTGCATGGGTGGAAATAGCGTCACTATTCTTTGCTCCCCTTACAGAACCCGGAACACATTGGCAACCATATAGACTAAAGAAGATGCTACACAAAAATGTACCAGAATCACACAAAGAAAGTCTATTTGAACCACACAAAATATTTTAAACAGAAAGATACAGAAAAACATCCAAAACTTATTAAACAATTTAGTGTTTCCAACACATAATAACATTTATATTTGAGATGAGATTGCTGATGAATATACATCATCAGATAAAAGACAGAAAAGAACACTCATGAAGGCAATACAGATGACATGCTGAAATGTATCTCTCTGACTAGAAACAGCTGAGATGAGGCCAATTAACACCTACATTGTTGCTGTATTTCTGAAAAACAAATGTGGGACTTGAAAGAGCAGCAGAAGAAATGAGATCCTATATTTACTTGCTATACAGTCCACTTAGGAAATAGCATTTTCTGAGATTACCAGCATGCTATGGGTAGAAGTGGTCAGAATCAAACTTGGCACATTTGCCCCAATTTTATTCTGGTACCTATTTCCTACGGCTAGGTTACCCCAGAGTTATTTGTGGTTTTAAAATTCCCTTTTGGAATTGAACCCCTGACAACTAGTTGACACAACTAGTGCACTAACAACTCCACTATCCTGACTCTTTTATTTAAATATAGCAATTGGATTAAATAAGTCCCTGAAAATCTCTCGGGTGACTGAATAAACTTAATAATGAAACCAGGCTGAGATATATGTTATAAATGTTCACATACACACGTTGTTATTCACATTCTACCTACATCTATCTAGATTCATCTGATCAATCCATAGCATCTTCAGCATCACCTTCCAGGTCATCACCACCATCCTCATCATCATCATCCTCATCATCAGCATCCACCTTAGGAAGAATGATACATTAAAATAAATGCATAAAGTTCAATAGTCCACAAATAATAATATATGGTTTATTTTAACCTTTAGGCCCCTATGGTCGCAACATTGCGCATTGCGTGTGCATCCCACCTTGCCTGTGGTCGCAATCATACGCCATACAATATCGCTCCATTCCCAAGTACGGAACTTCACGAAGTTAAAGCCTATATGAAGTAGAATTCCCACTACACGAAGCTAGGAATACGTCACAGTTTAAAGGTCAAATTCCTCATTACGATTGTAAGAGAGAGAAAGCCGGTTGAATTTGTCAACGCATTTCTAGAGCGACTTTAGCCATTTTCAGCTGTATTTTACTATCAAATTGAGTACCGCGTAGCATGGGTAAGTGATCGTGACTACAGTTCTAATTGTTGTTTTTTTTTGTTTAATATGTTGTTATTTCATAAGAATGTGTGTGTATTCCTTCAAAAACACATAAATAATATGTATCAGGGGTGCCACGTGTGTACATGGACAATAATTATGCTGTGTGTCAGGCTAGACCTAGTGTTGATCGGACAGAAGCTATATGCGATTTCTTCACGTTTTATTCAGTTTTTTTTCAAATATGACTTCAGGTTACATTTCTTTCTTTATCAAGATTGTGTTGTTTTCATTACCTTGCATCCCTTATTCTTTAAATCTTCCAAATAGTATAGTCAGAAAAATCAAAGGATAGAATACATCCTTGTTTTACTTCTATTTAAACTTGTCATTGAGCTACTCTGCCAATGCTTAATGGTTGAGAAACTCATAATAGTCTAACAAATTATGTTTATCTTTGTAAGCATTCATGAAATCAAAATTTCACAAAAAAATAGTGAATTCTTCTTTAGTTTTTATTGATAAACATTGCTGTATTTGAAATACTACTATACAACATACTACCACACAGTTTTTTGAGAATGTCTGTAACCCAGTGTTTAATACACAAACTATTTTCATTATTTCGTGTCTTGTAGGATATGTTCCGCAATTTGCCTGTCAATATAAATATAGAGGTGATGTAATAAGTATCAGTCTAATTGACTATTTTGGTATGGCAAATGATCACATGCTCCGCTCTATTAAGATACTGATAATTATGATGAGATTTCAAAACACAAAAGAAATAGGACTAATATTAGAAAGTACTTCATTGGGAACCAATAAATAACTTTAAAAATACTTCCAGCAGTGGAAGAGTTTCTTCCACTTGTATAGCTGTGTTCGTTGGGTATTCATTTGTACAGCTGGGTCATATGGAAAATGGCAACAAGAATATTATGACCTGCTATATTTTTCATGATAGGTAGCCATGTTACTGTAATGGCTTCAATTACATGCCCTGATTTTTGGTTCACTCATCTCAAGATTTTAGAAAAGAAAATTCTCATAGCTGACCAAACTACCAGAAAATTGGTACCAGGGTCATGCTCTTAGGTGTTTGAGAAATATTACCTTCACTATGGAGTACAAGCTGAATGTGGTACTAGACAGGCAGCTTCTTCTCAACCACTAGCTAGGCAGTGAATCACCTATAGGTAAAATCATATTCCATGATTCTGATTCCTATCTGAACTTATCTTTACTCATTCCAGGATGATCCAATATTATACACCTTCTTTATGACCCAAGATAACAGCCTATTTTTATACTTTCTTCTTTTTAAGTTCTTTATAGATTATTTGTTTATTGCCTACACCTTTTTCTCTCACCTATTTATCATTATGAGTAGGAACAACACAAATTATAAACCTACCTGCTGACCAAGTGATTTCAGCTGTGTCTTGTACTTTTCAATTTTTCCATCTTGATCAGTCAACAATACTAACAGATCATCTTGTTCTTTCTTAAGATTTTCCATCTCTTCCTTCAACTTTTTTATCTCATCTCCAGAGCTGTATTTTTCATCATCTAATGTCTAAAGGACAAAAAAATGAAGAGACAAAATAGCTTGTATGTATACTATGGAAAAGCTGGTGTAGTGGTGGTTATGCTCATTGTGCAATGAAAGAGTGGATTAACTGGAAAATTCTAGTTCCTTTATTATGGATATGGAAAAGGAACCATCATCCACAAGATATCACTGTTTGTACTCAAGAGATAGCAGATTTGAATCCAACTTGTGAAATTTTGTTCACAGAGTGAATTTTTTTGGAAATCTTAAGGATTAATGCTTGAAGCTACAGAGTTACATGATGTGAGTGGTAGTCTTGGAAGTAAAATGTAAATAACCAAAATATCAGAGGATGTCCGACAAAATGGAAAGTGCAGCAGTAACCAGACAAATGAGAGGTAAGTACTAAATTAAGTATATAGATTATTGTGGATAACTAACTATCAATATAAAATAAAAAATTGGTACCAGGATCTTAGAAATATTACCATAAAGCAACATTTATTTTATATTGATAGTTAGTTATCTACCAGTAACTTGTATACTTAATTTAGTAGTCTTGGAAGGTGGCACATGAAGAAAATGCTGAATAATAAAGTTCTGCAAATAATTGGAAGCACACAGGAAAACACACACAAACTGATGTTTTTAAGATCACAACATAGATAAATTTTAATTGACTTTTGAAAGAAAACAGAAATATAACAATCTCCTGACTTGTACAAAACTATAGTACTAATATAAAGTTACATTATATTTGAAGCCATGTATTAACACATTGCGTACCAGAAAGTGCTCAGAGCAGTTTGAGGCTCCATCAAATATGGCAGTGCGCTGCTGACAGCCACTCGACAATAGTACTGCTAATGACGAATGTATATCATGTCATATTTTAAAATGGGTAAAAATTTTAAGTAATCACCAGAACAATCTTTCTGACTATGTGGCATTTCATAAACATTGATAGATCAATTGTAAACAAATTTTTATTTATTTTTGCACTTTCCAAGTTCATTTTCTGATGGTAGTAGTTTTTTGCTACAACAACCTGTGATATTGTGATGAAAAGATCATTTACAACCAGATTAAATAAATTATTAATTATTTGATAGCATCAGGTAAACATATTAGTCCTGCATAATTGGAGAGCTTATTTAGAATATAGGGGATGCATGGCCGGCTGCATGTTTCAGAACTGGGTTGCTATGGAGACCTCTGACAGGAAAAGGGTTCTTGTCAAGGGAGCTGAAGCTCATGACTCGGTGTGTGTATGGAACTCTGCATGCGGTGTGGAAAGGTAGAAGATTTACAAAACCCCGCAGAATTTGCCTTGAGTAGAGACTTCTACTCAAATTTTATTGGCAGCGACAAGATCATACAACATGAAAATGGAAATAGCAAGATACAGAGGAAGACCAAGAAGAAGGTGGATTGAAGGAGTTATTAACATTCTGACACGGCACAGTATTACTGCATATCAAGTTAATAGACATGCAATAGCCCGAAAACTGGTTGTCATTCAATCCTGCGATGCCTCACAGCATAAGTAGAGAAAAGACAATAGATAGAGAGATAGATAGAGACTTCTCAAAGAATTACACACTGTTAAGAATTAGAGTCTTGTGAGCATGAAATAATGCTCTGAAGAATCATTGCACATGAAACACATTGCACATAGGAAGTAAGAGCTAGTCATTTGTAATTGCTGGGGAACAAAACAATAGTAGATAAAAAAAAAACTTACTCTGATGGTATTTGTAAGCTTGAGATTTTCCTCATTTGATCTTTTAAGTCTCTCCTGCAATGCATCCCTCTCATCTGTCATAGTTTTCAAATGGACCTCTGTAGCCTGTAACCTAGACTCAAGCTCACTTGAGTTTGTGTTGTTATTCAAGGCACTGGGTTCTGAATGCTGAAATGTTACATTGATTACAAATGTTTATTGCTACTGTTTCTCAAAGCAACTTTCACATTTTCATTCATTGTTAAATGTCTACATGATCATGAACTTTATTTCCTTAGTCAATCAATCAAGTGCCATGCTGAGCGTCGTAGGTGATCATGTTTTTCCCCAACTCTCTTTCTTGCATTAATAAGTTCAACTGGTGACATTCAACATCCAACTTATCTCCTACCCCTAAATATCTTGACTGCTTTTAATTTGTATTGTAATTTGTCTTTTTACTCCAAAATTTCTGAGGACTTCTACATTTGCATTCTTGGCTGTCCAAGGAATTTTCATAATTTTTTCTCAAAAATCAACTTTTCTTAATACAAATATTTATTTCTGGTTTTGACATTCTTTTCTTCAATTTGTTCAGCATAACATTTTCAATCAACCTTTCTCTCGTTAAACATTAATTTTGTATTTTGTTACAACATACACTAATCATCATCATGTCACCATCTTGTAAACCACCATATCCATAAACTATGGGAACATTGGAACCTGCAGGGGATGCTAAGGATACAGCATTCCTCTCGTGCGGAATCAGGGTTAGCAGATAACCAAGATCCTAAAAGTACCTCCTCTTGATGTACCTTTCAAACAAAAATAAAGAAGCTCATGCTGTTTCTGGCCACTTTTGTTGGAGATCGTGTCCATAAATGTGGAGGCTGTAGATGGAATGCAAATTGACTAGAAAATACAAGCAATATATCTGATTCCTCTGTGCCAACACATACAGCAGCACTGTCGAGACACAGTGATGCAAGACATTTTGCTCATGTAACAGAAACGCAGATGCATTGGAAGGGAGGCCAATGTTATGGTCTCGAAATAGGTACATGGTATTTGCATGGCTAGCATACTGAGTACAATGAGAGGGCAGTGCAGAGCAGGAGGGCAGCGACAAGCACAATAGAATGGGAAAATGCCAAATGGAAATCGGAACTAAGTACTGTTAGTTCAAGAACAAGCTTCTAGTACCCAGTGCTTCTAAACATGTGTCAAGACTCAGACTAGGATATGGGGTTCATGATGCCTGTGAAGACACCTCGGCTAAGAGAGGGAAAGAACCTGGGCCCAACTTTACTTTCAAATTTTTCCTATACCGAAATCATACTCGTGGATGAGAAAAGTTTAAGTATCCTATGGTGACAGGCACAATATGTCTAATTACGCAAGACAAGTTCACTGGCAGTGGAACACCTAGTGCAAAAAAGACGAGGTCGACACATGCCTAAATCCCTGATTACCACCTCCTCAGAGACTGCCATCCAGGGAGATGCTTTGGCCTGAATAGTCCAATGGCACAGTGGGTGATAAACTGTCAAGGCGAAGAGTCGATACACATCTGTCACCTGGCGACAGATAGGAAGGCTGACGTAAGATAGAGAAGCCAACCCGAATCAAAGGCATGTTGAAACCGTTGTGTAAACTGGCAGCACAACGTACTTCACGCACCCCGGCGGAAATCACATGAACTTTCGCATTGGTTATCAGAGAGCGAACACAGAAGAAGGAACCTGCATTCATTAAAGTTCTCCAAATTTACTAAAGTTCTTTTGATGCCTCTTTCTTTCTTTTGTAGTCATGTATTGTTTCAATACCTCTCTCTCTTCCCTATTGTCAATTTTCTAGACCATGTCTTCTAGTTTTTAAAACCGCTGACCATAGCCGGATGTCACATCACTAGTTGTCTCATTTCCTTTCCGGTCTTACTTCTGACTTCATGCATCCTATCCAGATTTTCTAGCACCTTATCCAGATAATATTTGTATTTTTACTATTAATACTAGCGTTTTCCATTTTGCATGTTCCTTGTGTTCTTTACTCTCTGTACATGTAACTGCTCCCATCGCTCTTGCTTCTCTTCATATTTTTTTTTAAATTTCTGATCTGTCAGTTCCCACAGTGCTGACATGTAGTCTTCACTTGATTTTGTAGTTTCATTCTATGTTTCTATGTTCTCAACTTGATATAAACCTTTTTGTTTGAAATGCTGATTCTGTGTATTGTTCCATGTAAAACTACTATTGAACCCCTTTTATATTTTGTGTAAAAATTTAATTACCAATCAGTATGCACAGTTTTACTGTAGTTCACTCAATTTTAAACTCCTCCGTAAAATGTCCAAACAACTAGGCCAGCTTTTAGCTAATTTGTATGCTAAGTTTTGCATGAGCGTTGATTTCCTTCATTCCTTTCTAGTCATCTTAACTAACATATCTCTATAAAACCTTACCAAAACAGCTAAGTTACAATAATGCAAACAGTTTTTATTCTTCATTCACTCAAATATTGATAGCCTATCCTATTCAGGTCATAGCAATTAAACCAGAATTTTTGATATACTTATTTTTGAGGCAATATTTTATATTCCATAGTTTCCATTGCTTTCTGAATGGTCGAGATGCACAATTGTCTATAATGGGAGTTGAAATTTGTACTTTGGCCATCTAATATATGCTCTGTACCTTTCCACCACAGAGTCGGACAAATTGCTAAATAATGCAATAACATTCCAAAAATAAATATAGTAAAAATAACAAGTTGAACACTGAATAACAAAAGCACAAAGTAGAATGATGTTTGGCTGCTACCTGCTGTAATTGACCTCGGACATCGGATAACTGTGTATGCAAACTGTTAATCTCGCTGTCTTTTTTGACAATTTCTTCCTGTAACTTGGACAATGATGCTTGAAGAACAGCAGCTCTATCTGGGTTATTCTCTTTGTTCTCATCTCCGCCATTAACCTGGACCAACAACAAAATAAATTATGATTTCAGATGAAATTACCACTTGTGGCTTATTTTTTTTGTATGTGGTTCCTTTTAAAACTCCTTCAGATAGCAGGATGTAATTGAATAACTAACTTTATCATCTTTCAAAACTGCAGATATCAATAGATTATAATACATATGTAGCTCTAAACAACCCATAGCCTTTCTGGTGAAAGCATATGTCCTCCTCAGTTGAGCAACTGAGGTAACACTAAAACGTATAAAGTTTGTTGTCTCACAAAGTCATGACTGTATTAAAGGGGAGTTTAAGGATGCATGTTTAGTCTCCAAAAAGAGGCATTCCAACATGTCAGCATCCCAGGAACAACATGCCCTGCCAGGAATGCAGCATATATGTCTGGGCCAACCATTTTATCATTCATCTGTTGACCCATCTGCAGTGATGGCACAATTTCCTGCTGCCTAGGAGTATGCCACAAAAGGACAAAGGTGCAATATTCACTGTCCTGTATCTCTCATTCATTCATTGGGACCATTTGACAAGAGACAAAAGTAAGATATTGATGCTAGACATGCACGTTTTCAAATGTGACAGGTTATCAGCCCATCCCCCAACTATCTTTAGTTGCCACCTAAGACATGCCTGGAAAGAAGACATAGGCTCTATTGTGTGCATCCTGAACTAGAATTTTAGGTTACACATGCATATAATCAATCTTTGCCTACATTTTTGGTAATGAAGAAACTTAACTTTAAAAATATAAGAGAAAATAAGCTAAAACTTACAAATGCCAATAGCTGAATATCTTTTTCTTGTAATTGTAACCTCAACACCTCCATTTCACTTCTAAGACTTTCTACTTCTTCGAATGAGGATGTTGCAACTGTTACAGCAGGTGGAGAAGTACCTTTATTATAAAAATTTTTAAAGTCAATACCTGCGATCTATATTGTATACATGGCTAACCATAAAAACTAGCAAACAACCAGCTGCAACTAATTTCAAGGTAACATCAAACCACAACTAGGAAAAAACACACCAAACCACAACTAGGAAAAAACATACCAACCCACAACTAGGAAAAAACACATCAAACCACAACTAGGAAAAAACACATGCCAAAGTGTTTCTGACATGTCAAACAATCTCAAAGTAAACACCAAACCACATCCAGTAAAACAATCAGACACAACCAATCTCATTTTGACAAGCATAAAAATATTTTATTCACTAAGTATTTACATTATGAAAAAAATTCATCACTAATTACCAAAACACATAAAAGTGACACTGATATATAGACAAAGTAGTTTTATATAGATAGAACTGCACATACTGACATTAAATATCAGATATGTAAAAAGAGTAGCATAGTTCGGAAGGGGGGGGGGGATTGATGGACACAGACTTTAAAGATAAAGAAACCCTTATCCTGAAAATAGTTGAGAAAACTGGCTGCAGATTTTCAGACAGATTATGATTAGAGCAACTTTCTGTTAAGTAAATGTTGGAAGCTGAGAATAAATGATCAACAAAACAATATAAACAGATATGAGATATGAACAACAAAACTCAATGTTTATTTTTGCAATTTATGTTTGTATAATTTGTGTTCTGAGTCCAGTCATCCAAACGAAGATTACATCAGTTTAATGATGCAGGATGTATTTCTTCTATGGCCAGAATGCAGAAGATGGAATTGACATGTGGAGTTGCAAGAAATGGGTGACATTTAGGAATCAACATACAGTTATCAACTAACAGAACTAAAAAAGTCAGTTATCACATACTGAAGGACATACTGAATATGAGACTGAAGCCCTATGGACATGTCCAGAGTGCCATGATGATGATCTGATGAATAGCTAACTGAGATTGCATCCAAAGTGAGATTAAGAACATGACATTCAAATGTTTTTATAAGAACATCCATCTAAGAGGAACATCTCTTTATAAGATGTCTTTGGCTGACTTAGTAAATGTTTATTCTAGCTTTGTTGATGGCATTGTCAACTGGATTTACCAGAGTTCACTCTCATATGTTGCTTTTTGATTTCTATTACCTGCATATCAGCAAAATAAATGTAATCTCATATCATAATAGACTGATGAGGTAAGGAAGTCAAGAATTTAAAGTCGTCTCACAGTTAGTAAATGTAAACATTTGAAAGTGAAGTGACCATTTATCTTTCATGCTAAATTAACATCCTCAACAGAATCAAGGTCACACTCACAGCTGCCCTGATTGAAATGTGTTTACCTGGAATATATTCCCTGAACTATATGATTTCACAACTATTGTTAAATCCCAGAACTAGGAACATTAAATAATGGCTACCTTTCTGGGCTTTCAGCAAAGCATTCTGATCTTTTAACTGTTGAACTTGGCTTTTGAGGTCAGATATAATTTTGTCTGCACTGAAATTTTGTGTCTGAAGTTCCTCCACTCTTTGGCGTAAGCTATGGAGACCATCTTCCTGTTCCTTCAGCAAGTTTTTATAGTCTTCTACACTCATACCTCCACTTTTTCTTCCATTGACACTACTGACTTTTCCTGATACAGCTTTCATTACTTCATCTGTTGAAAAAAAAATCTGTTTTCATCTTTTATCTGTAATAAAGTTTTAAACTATTACTACAACTTGTAACTTTTAACAAAATGTATACTGCTATAATGCTGTAATACAATGCATATGTGAATATGATTGCTAGGACGTGGTCACACAAATTCTTACTTATGGATGTGAAGCATGGACAGTAAACAAAAAAGATAAGGTGTGCTGGAGGCAATTGAGATGTGGTTTTTCAGCAGAATGATTCTGCCGAATATGGATGTGCCGGGCCATTGGCGCAAATAAAATGGCGACACAACGCATTTCCATTCTCTGGACTACATCCTTCTGGAAATCTAATAGGACCATGGTCCTGCTACAGGAGATATCCAGTGGGAGTTTGAGAATGAACGCTGAAGAAGAAGAATGATGAAAATTCCATGGACAGCCAAGAAAAATAATTGTATACACAGTTGTCTTTCCTTTTACTTTCTTGATTCTTGATTAGAAACCAGCACTAAGGCACATGGGACATCACATAAGTGCTCTGCTCTCTCTTCTAGAAGCCATCCAAGAGTATGCAGACTGAAAAGTAGAAATCCTAAGAGATGCTATAGTAAAAAGACAGTTTATAGCAAACATTAGAAATAGACAGTCAATATTTTTTGAGCATGTTATGAGAAAAGTAAAACATGAACATTTAGTTACCACTGTAAAGATCAAGGTGAAAAAGACAGAAGGAAACAAGAGAGAAATTTCTGGATGGGTTGTCACAGTAGGACGAGACAATATCACCAACAGACTTATTAACAAGAGGAGACAAGGGATTATGGAGAAAAATGATTGCCTATACCACTTGATTGATTGATACCGATACAAAGAATCCATGCCCTAAATGACAAAGATTACAATTTCTTATCTGAAATAATATTCCCCCCCCCCCCCCCAAAAAAAAAATTGGGTGTCTGATAGGTACATGAAGTGGATATGATTGTGTTGGTATAGATTTGACATACTGTGTCCATTTAAGATTGTTGCAAGCTTGGAAAGCTAAGTCTGAACAAAATACTTGCAGAAATATGATATGCTGATATATGTTATCATTTTTTTTCCCCCTTGATTCTTGATTAGAAACCAGCTTTAAGAAGCGTGTGAAACTTTCCCCCATTTTACACCTAGCTTTAAGGCACATGGACACTTGCCCACATTTTATACACAGCTTTAAGACTCACTATCCCAATCATATGTTGATTATGTGATCTGATATTTCCAGAGAGGACACACTTTCTCCTCCTGCTCATAGTCATCTCCATTTCTATCACTTTTTGTATGTTATCCCATCCAGTATTGTAAAAAAAGAGAAATATATGAATTATCCTACAAACATCCACTTCATTTTTTTCTTCCTTTGTTCAACTACAAAAAGATGTCATTTTAGAAAGAATTTGTTAAAAAGCTTATAGTACTCACTTTCTAGGCTTTTGAACAACCTAGTAAATTCATAGTCATACACAATCTCACTAGGGTGTTTGTAGTTCATGTGAGGCTTCTTAGCTGCTCTTGTGTAGCTCTCATTCTGTGCTACCTGCAACAGCTTGTCAGTGAATGATTCTAACCCTATGCGGTTCTGGATTATTTGCTTCAATGAACTCCTGAATTCAACATAATGTAAAATTAATAAATCAATTGCTTTCCATCATTTGTTGTGGCAACCGTGAATTAGATGTTAATAATATAATTTCATGTGTGTACTCTGTCGATTTATTTACATCAAGTCAGAAACATTTTACATATGTCAACAGTCTAAAGCATATATATATATATATATATATAAAGGGAGTCTCTATACAACAGTTATAGTTAGATGGATTATGTACAAATGTATGGCACTAGTATATTTTATCCCTAGAAACTAAAGTGAACAATGGATGCAAGGATTATCTGAGTTGAAGGAAATCTTGGTTCTTATTTGAAACACTTGTCCCCCCCCCCCCCCCTCTATTTGATTATATTTTCCTTGCATTATGCATCTGCAAGCTCACAAACCAAGACCAAATTAGACAATCACAAATTTTTTTTTCTACTTGTTCACATTTTTATTGTTTTTTTTACATGCTATGCTAATCCTCGCTTGCAAAGGGAAGGGTATCATTATATTTCTCTTGTCAATGTTTGTCAGTTTATATGAATGTTTGTCATTTTATGTCTATCCTTTATTAATTTAAATATTATTTTAGTTATGGTTAGGAATAGTTAACGTTAAATTCCGTGTATAACCCGAGAATTTTTGGACAATAAACAGAGATGACTTCATACTCTTCGTCTTATAATCGAGTAACATCAAATTTAAAAAAAAAATTACGTCCAAATCACAGTAAAAAAGGAGAAAAACACTTTTAAAAAAAATGCCAGTGACAACTCACATGTCCCGATATATTAAGCCAGGATAAAATGACTAGGGCTCTCCAACAATCTAGAGCGTACTACCATACTGCTAAGCCTCTAATTACATTAATTCCTATATATCATACAATATTTCCTTCGAAACCTCCGATATTTCTTGATAAAACTCACTTACTAGGTCTATATCGTTATTTCCGACATGCCATGCCCGCCATTTTTACTGAGCTTAATTTCCCCGGAAATGCTATTTTTAGCAATGGGTATTACCGTTTTTTATATATTGACCAAAATACGGTAATGGTCTGTGAAAAAACGAAATATGGTAGCCTAAGCTGATCTACCAGTAACACATGTTTATCATCAAGGCCCAGTCTTGTTTGTGTAGGGAAACACCGACTACCAGTAGTCTAAACACTGTCACACACTTTCATTTTGGGTAAAGCAAATGTTACAACAGTTACTGACCGTCTACTAGGCTATAAGACCTGTGTACAGAAAATGTAAAAACACATCAAAGGCAGATTTTGAGTATTTCCGTGCATGTGCTGGTCGGCCTTGCCAATTTTTAACATGCGACTCCAAGTATATAAATAGGGACCAAGACAATAATCAGAAACATAAAGAATGAAGTCCTAATTAATTCTGTACAGAGGTCTTTTTCTACGAGGCGTGTTCAAATGAAAACGGGACTTGTTACACCACGCGTGATAGAGCGCACTGATATTGATGACATTTTGCACTAGTAATGAGTATCCAATAATTTACATACGGTCACGTGTTCATCTTCCCAGCATGCATATGTGCTGCAGAAGACTGTTAACAATATGGCGGGTGTGATTCCGAACCCGTCCAAAGTGAATCAGCGTGATGTGATCCAGTTTCTTTCATTTGAAGGATGTCAAGCAGTAGACATTCATCGGAGAATGAAGGCAGCATATGGTGACAAATGTTTGTCGAGGACCAGAGTGATGGAGTGGGTGCGTATGTTTAAAGACGGAGGTTTCTGCTGGGAAGGTTATGGTGACTGCATTTTTTGACCATGAAGGGCTTTTGTTGACTGATTTTAAGGAACCTGGTGTCAACATCAATGCCGCCCATTATAAAGACACTTTAGACAAGCTGCATAAGGCCATCAAGGCTAAGCGACCAGGCAGACTTTCTCAAGGTGTGATTCTTCTCCACGACAACGCTCGTCCGCACGTCGCAAAAATTGTGCAGGAAACATTGGCAAAGAAGAATTGGGAAGTTCTTCATCACCCAGCCTATAGTCCCGATTTATCCCCGTGTGATTTCCATTTGTTCGGACCGTTGAAGAAAGCACTAAAGGGACAGCGATTCAACAGCGACGCAGACGTGAAGACAGCGGTGACCACATGGTTCAGAGAACAGCCACGCAACTTTTTCTCGGACGGCATTCGACGTCTACCTAAACAGTGGGATGCTTGCCTAAATGCATACGGATATTTTTTCTGATGAACCCAGGTGCATTCTTATTCACAAGTGGTTGCTTTGTTCAATTCCGTTGAAAATATTAAATTGCGTATGATACTTTTTAAATAAATCCACAAGTCCCGTTTTCATTTGAACACACCTCGTACATTCAACGGTCTTGCACAAACACGGTCTTGCACAAACATGTAACTGACATCCAAAACTTTGCTACTTAGGCAGTGTTGGGGGGATGGCGGAGAGAAATAAATAGTGAAACTCGTCTGAGCTGTGCCTCATGTTTATATTACTGTATAAGGTAAACATACAGGTCACACAAAGTTCAAACTCGTTGTTAAGTTCAAACTGTTGATTCTGTATCTTTTAAAAACAAAGCCGGGGAATGACTGTCTGCAATATTTTTGTGAGAACTCGGTGGCAAATACCGGTAGTTACATACTGGTACTCTGTATATTCTGTTAATTAGTCCAGCCCACTGAGGCTGAAGATGGACTACTGGCCCTACCCATTTCAATCGGCTCAACCAATCCACGTTTCCCTCACATTATGTGATGCCATTCAGATAAGTGACTAAAATGTAATCTTTCTTTATAGAAGATTTGAAACGGGTTCCAAATCACAACACATCATAGGCATTTTGTAGTAAAATTGCACCGTAATTGATTCCCTCCCCCAACCACTGTACATTTAGTGGAAGAAGAGATCAATTTCACAATCCTCTGTTCTGTTTATTTTATTACCGTATTCTCCCCACATGGTAAACATAACCAGGAACAAAGTTCAAACTCTTCTGTATCTTATAAAAACAAACGTGATCTTGCTGTCTTGCCTTTCATCATTTCCCACTTAAACGTCACTGTCAGAAGCCAGTGACATAATAGTTACGTAGTAATTACTATTCACTAGCGCTGTTCCGCGTCATAACGTCCAGACACCCAACACAGACAATTCATTCAGGAAAAACTTTGTTCCCCAAAGTCTTGCCACCTCATAAACCGTCTATAGTCATGGATAGGGAAGTCAGCCTACCGGGTATTCATTATTTTCGGATATATTGATCCAGAATACAGTAGCCACCGGGGTTTCATTCCTTGATTCATTCAAGTTACGTGAGTGAAGCAAATGAAAGGAATGCTATTTTCTTAGAGTTGCAAAATTTTGTGTTAATTTCCATTTAGCATGTCGGTTCTTTCTTATGATGATGAAGTTCATTATTGCCGGCTTTGTTAAGTTGGGGATGTCGGTCTATAGTCGGACTTTCGACTTTCTCCACTTTTGGGAAGGGATAGTTAGGTTATCGGCCTACAATCGGATGGGTTTATATTCAGAATTTAACGGTATGTTTTACATAACTAAACGTAACCCTAAATAAATTAATATTAAAAAATAATAAAGGATTAACATAAAATGACAAACATTGCCAAGGGAAATAATCAAATAGGGGACATGGGTTCCAAACAAGAATGGAAAATTTGAATTAAAACTACTGCAGTCATTTGAGAATACACTCAGAAGAAGAATAAACCTGGTACCTTGCTAACATCATATGCACTCATTACCTCTTTGCCGCAGTCAGACTTGTCATGTGTTGTTTGTCCATCCAAGTCGACGATGACCATTCAGCTCAACTGAGATGATGATGTCTGTAGTATGCCCAACTGCGATTAATGAGTCCTATGCATGCTTAGAATTGTCTACCACATACTGAGCATATGTAGGAGGAGTCTGTGGGACACTGAGCATCTTTTGCCTTTCTTCTAGGGCTTTTTTGTTGTGCAGCAACATGTCTGGGGTTCTCTGCAGCTGCTGCACCACTCTTGATTGTAGTACAATACAAGTCAGATCTGTCTAATGCAAGATTCTCCCATGAATTTGTGTCTATTTTTAAGTGTCAGTGATCTCTTAAAATGCTTCTTCTGTCCTCCAGCCTTGTGAGAGCTAGTCTGAAGTTCTCCATATAACAACTTCTTTGGTAGACACTGATCTTTCATAAGGACCATGTGTCCTGCCCAGCATGTCTGCGCCTTCATCAACATTGTATGTATGCTTACAGACTTAGATTTTCTCAGTACCTCTACTGTCTGGTATTTTATCCCACCAATGGATGTTGAGTATCTTAAAAAGACAGCTTTTGTGGAAATGGATGAGTCTTCTAGTGTGTCTGGCATGTACTGTCCAAGTTTCACAGGCATAAAGGAGTAATGATATTACAGCTTTTTGGTAAACCATGAGTTTGGCAGTAGTTGTAATTCCATAACTTTTTGGGTCGCCACTTCCCCATTTCCCATAGCCACAGTACACTTGCAAAGAGAAAGGGTTCCGTACCCGATGGGCTCAGGCACAAAAGGGACAACGAAATAGCCCTGGCCCAACTCTACTGTCAGGTTTTCCTACACCGGAAATACACTTGAAGAGAGAAAGGGTTCAGTACCTGATGGGCTCAGGCACTATTGGGACAAGGACGCTCAGCTCGAGAACGCCTTGCTCTCAGACGAATGGTGTGAGACTCGAACTTGGACAAGGAGTACACGATGTCGGTGAACGACACCTCGGCTAAGAGGGCGAAAGAGCCAGGGTCCAACTCTTCTGTTGAGTTCTTCCCCTTAAGGAACCAGGCTCACGGATGAGAAACGGTTCAGTACCCAATGGGCACAGGCACAGCACGTCCAATTACACGAGGCAAGTTCATAGACAGTGGAACAACTCGTGTGAGACAGACGAGAGCAAAAAGCGTCTGGGCGAAGAGTCGCCACTACGGTTGCCTGGAGACAGATATAGAGGCTGTCACAGGCTAAGGGTAGCCCACCCGAATTGTCAAGGCATGCCGAAATCGGATGTGCTAGGCCTACAAGGCGCATAATGGTGGCACAACGTAATCACGCTCCCGGCGGAAATCGCACGGATATCCGTGATGGTTACAATGGAGCGAACGCAAAACAAACAAACAAACAAACAAACCATAGCCACAGGACTAGTGTCAGTTATAAAACAAAATAGTCAGACTTGACATGTGTATATATGTCAGGTGCCATGCCATCAGTAATGTAATCAAATTATAGTTTAACTAAAGTATTATTTAATGAAATGAATATACATACTTTGAAAATGTATCACATGAATCATCATTATACAACATACAGATGCCTAGTAAGAATGCACACAACCCTTGAACTATGGCCTCATGTTCATCTCCTTCACTAGATGATACTTGAGAAATTAACTGTCAGGCATATTAAGGAATTTATATTAATTGAAAGAAATGAAATAGATGTGATACACCTCACATCATTAAAGCATATTTTATTGAACTACATTTACAATATTTACTGTAAAAAATGTAAAACAAAATAACAATGGACAAGTAATAACTAGAAAATAATTTGGAAAAGTAAACACAAAGTTAGACAATTTATTGTCAAGTTTCTTCTTTTTATTTTTATAGTATATGTCATGGCCTTATATTTCATTTCTGTCCACTGCCTTCTGTCTGATGTACTGCCAATAATTTTCTATGTTGGTCTTCCCCAATGCCACGCTGTCCAGCATTCTCTCTCTTGGTCTTCCCTCTACCCATCCTGCTCTCAACTTGCCTATTGTCACAATGTGTTCCATCTTTACTCTTCACATCATTCTTCTCACAAAAGAATGTAGACTGTATCTTTCTGATGCAAGTGAGGAGCTATTTTTTTAAATTAACCTCCTTAAAGATATCTACATTATGCTTCTTATCTGTTCACAATGTTATAAATATTCTTCTATAAAACCACATCTTCATAATTTTTTAACATTCTGTTGATTGTCCATGATTCACTTTCAGACATCAGATTTGATTCTATACATTATTAAGAACACTATTTCTCACATTAACAGACAAGGATATATTACACAGAATGTTTTTCATATTGTGAAATGCTGCATTTGTCTGGGCTATTTTACATTTTACTTCTTTAACCCTTTGAGCCATGAACAACTGAACATTAACTCTTTGTCTATGTAAACCACAGTAAGGTTTTCCTGCTATGCACATTAAATGCACATTAAAAAATATTTTTAGTAATTTATGGTAGTATTTGTATTTTTACAAATTCTTCCTCACCATTCTGTCCATACGAATAATTCTGACATCAAAATATTCAGAAATGGATAGGTAATAAGACTCAGCATAGTTTCTTTACTAACTTACAATATTGTGTTAGTTATGGAGAATTTAATTTTTATTTAAACCAAGAAAATGTGTGAGAAAAAACAGTAGAAATGTGTACATACCCAAGCTTGTATCCCAAAAGACTTAATCATAATCCATTTATTTTGAAATAAAACACATCTGCATATATCCTGATCCATTTTGTAATGCATACAAATATTTGTATATATAGAATTACTTATAAATGTTACACTGTCTTGAAATCAGCAAATGCATACAAAATATGTATTTTTTACAAAATGTTCTATTATTTAGACCTACATTTTAGTGCCCATGACTTATTTACATATCCTAAGATATATACAATACAAATTACTATGCCTTATATAAAGGTCTGAATGTTCACATCCGTATGTGATACTTCAAAAATCATATTTTTTAAATGTAGATAACGGGGATAGCTTATACATATTTTGCATTGGAAATGCTCTCTCAGCTTCATCAACACTCAAATCTGAATCAAAACCTCCATCAAAGTCATATCGTAATAATTCCATTTTAGGTCTACAATCGTCATCTAAGCTAATGGAATTATTACCCAACGTATTTTGTAACATTTATAAAGCCTAACTAGCTGAAAAACATTGAGGAGGTCTAGATTTCATTACTTCAAATACAAGTAGCAATAATTACCACAAACTGAAAATGTAAACACACCTGTTTATGTCAAATATTGTTCAAAATCAAAATGAATGTCTCCGAAGCTTCTGAAGATAGATCTATTCTCGATCGGAAGTACTGAAAATGTGAACGGTTTATTTGATTTTACAGACGTTCTAATGTTTATAATCCAGGATAGTAAATTTGTATCAAAATGTTGATTTGAGAGGTTTTTCAGAATATTTGGTCTCCAAAATGTATAATTTAGTGGCTCGGTTCCACATGGTTTGCAGCTATTGGTCTCACAAATGGCCCACTAGACAAACCACCCATGCAACAGAAAACCTTAGTAGATGACATGCTGTTATTTTATATTTATTTTTAAAATTATTTTTTTATTGCAATTATTCAGTTTTCCTGTTAGTCAGACTAAAAGTTCTTATATTGACACACACAAATACAGATAATTAAATACATTTTAAAATATCGGTAATCGGTAGCAGACAGGATTTTTAATCATGTCTGCTTAGCTGACAACCAAATAAATTTGCAAGGTAAATATGTGCCTTGTTCACATCCATCAAATAAATTCTGATTTTTTTAAAGAAAATAAAAAATGTACACCAACAACAGACAGTATTGTAACAACTATATATCATAAAAATGTATTTGTCATAAAATATAATGACCAAAAAACTGTCAATACTGCATGTTATCGTTAGGGAGTTGCAAGGAGGTTGCTTGTGTGATAAAGCATGCATGCACTTACTATTGTGATGTCATGTTCAGGGTAAGTTTTTTAAAATTTACCTTCCTACAGAAACACAGTCCTACTCCGGACGCAATGGTTGTGAAACCGACACAGTAATAATCCTTAGTAATAATTAAGTCATATTATGGTTTTTACCTTTCCCCCACTCTCCTAAGAAATTTTAATAGCATATAAGCATTGTTACTTATTACTCTTACTCTCTCAATATAAAAAGTTTGATCCATGGCAGCACCTGCCATTGGGAATGAAGACTACTCTTTGTGTACTAAGCTGCAGCAACTATTAGGTGGGGGTGGCTAGTTCCCTTCCTTGCTGTCTTTACCTCTCCTAACTCATGCATCAGGTATTTACAGCTGAGTTGACTGGAGGAGTGGTCATGTCAAGTGAAAAATTACAGCCCAGATTTTTTTGTCCAGATGTGTCCTCTATATATAACATACATAAAATACATACCTTCCATAACCTTGCTATAACTTACTAATTGTTAACTGTCCATAAAAAAGGATACATATGGAACATTAGCTGTATTGTTGAGAAAGTGTGAGACAGCAATAGGGCAATCTGCCAACCAACCACATAGAATCATTAAAAGGCCAACCCTTGTTTGTAGTTTGCCTCCCTGATGAAAGTTATATAGTCTAAGGAAATGGAGGCATGATTATATAGCATATTACACATAACGCACAATATTATTTACAATCATATTTCTTGCAGTTTGACACAAGCGACCTCCATTTGTTTTTCTATGATCCTCTAGATGTTCATTGTTTACTTTTGTGTGAGGCAGGATCCAATGAAACTCCCCCACACTTTATTACAGGAGCCAGTAAACTGAAAGCTAGAAGCTAACGTAAATGCCCATATCAATGAACAAACATTCATGTATTCTTTCCTCTCATATTCATAGATCCAGATCATTAAAACTATGGCCTGTGTTATAACTGAATCCATCAAAGATAGAACAGCAAGATGTGGTTCAGTTTTCTTATATCTGAAGGATGTCACACAGTCAAAATTCATCAAAGAATACTGGTTTGGTGACAATGTGTGTTTAGACAACACTGAAATAGTAGTTTCTAAAGTTTAGGGAAGAAGAGTGAACAAATGATCTTCCATGACTGAGTCAGATGTAAGTTGTGACAAAAATTATTGTCAAGACTGATGCAACAATAATGAGTGGAATAATTTCAGAGTTTCTTTGCTAGCAGAGGAATCACTGTGTTATTTGAGACAGTTCAAATGGCTGTTTCAGAAGCAGCTTAACTGTCTGAAGGTCTATTCACAAAGGCTGCCATGAATATGGATAGCAACGAACATATTTCCAAATAGTGGGGATGCATGTCTGAATACATACACTGACTTTTTCTGATGACTAAGAGCATGCAGTCTTCCTAACAATTCCTTTCTTTAATTCTACCACACCTGCTGATATAGCTTACATAAACTTATAATATAGCTACTGGGCTGGGTTTCATTTGATCACATCTTGTATATTAAAAAATGGGATTACAATATATTTTTCTCAACAGCTTCTTATTTCTATCTGTCTCCTGTGATTCCAGTCATTGATAATACTTGTTATCTGGATGAAATTTGTAATCTTCTCCAGGCCCAGGTGGCAGTCTCCTAAAGCATGATTCATAAAATAGAATATCAATAAAGAAGTGGGTAACTTTTCTGAGCAACTCAACTGTTAACATGGATATACTGCCATGGTCACACAGGGGTCAACGGCAATGAAGAAAAAAAATATTTGGTGGGAAACACTTTGGTTGATATCACAGTACTCAGAAAAGATAGTGCTGGTCTAATAGAGGTAGTAATATATTTGCTATAGAATTAAGAATATGAGTCTGGAGATGATGAAGAATGAAATAAATTGGCATGACCAGGAGTGAGGGGAGAAAGTGTTTACTCTCTAAAAACAACAGATCACATAATCAACATGAGACTAGGACTTTGAACAATCTTGAGTGGCTGCTGGAATGAAAAGCAGATCACTCATGGAAATGCCCCCTGTACTATATTGTTGGTCTCTAATAAAGAATAGCATGAAAATAAAGTTGTTTTCCTAAGAGAACAAAAATATACAAGATGAAAGCAATATGCCATGTGGTAAGATGAGTAATTGGAAAAATCCTGCTAAACGACAATTGTAGGACCATTATGCTTCATCAGAAAGAATATAAAATAATGGATAAAGCATGAAATGAACTTTCTTATTTAGCATCTTGTCAGAAAAAAATTGTTCATGTTATCACAGCGTGTTCTAACTTATTAATGTTGGTCATTTTTGACCGCACATTCCATATAATTGCTTGTCTGAATTCCTTCCCGTACATTGGACTTAGATATATTCATTGATCCATTGAGATGTATGTGAATTCCAATATTCTTTGATAAAACCATCTCTGTCCTTCAGTGTTCCTAACTGTAAATATTACTTGTATATGAGGACCAACTATTTATAATTTTGAAGGACCCATGTCCATACATAATATTCAAAAATATCTGCTTGCAAGATTTCTGTTTATACTATTCAGGTCTTCATTTCTGATAATAAGCTTCTGAATATGACTAAAAACAAACATAATGCTGCAAACAGATAATTAAAAATAATTGTTTTGTGTTCAGATGTAACCAAACGTATGATTACAAAATTCTGAATTTATTTTAAATGCATGTTGTTGTTGTTGCTATTCTCAAACTCTCACTGGATCTCTCTTGTCGCTTGATGCAGTCTAGAGAACAGAGTTATGCTGTTTTGACGTTTTATTAGTGCCAATGGTCAGACACATCCAACTTCGACATATTTGTTTTTGTGTTTTATTTAATGCATGACTGACAATATAAAAAATATATAATGGATATTCACCTGAGACAACATATTACAGCACTGCTGGAGTAAGGACACTGGAGAGCTGCCAAGACTTGTAGCCAATTGAACACGAAGCAACTGCTCCTTCTGAGTTGGGTTTTCAACAATAGCATGAAGTAACGCAACAGCTGCAAACCAGTTGGACAAAGGATCTGCACTGAATAAACCTCCACACAGTAGCTGACCAGCAGTGATTGAGTTAGCTGATGATGGTTAATAAGATGGTCACATTAAACAAATATTTCAAAATATTAATAAACAAGTAATTGGTGTGCCACAATGTTTGTTTATTTCAAGGCCTAGGAATTATGAGAGATGAAGCTCTTGTTTCCTATGTGCAATAAAGGGGAATTTTCTACAGAGCTTTCTTACATACCCAGAAGAGTCCAACTCTCAATGATATGCAAAGCTTTGAGAATAAGCATCCTTCATAGTAAAGTCTATTGTATGTAGAATCATGTTTCACCATTTTATACTCCTACATTTAAATCACATAAAAGCCTGCAACCCTTCAGTGTTATCAATGCTGGCCACTTTCCATCACACAACTCAAATAAAAAACTGCATGACTTGAATAGGATGTTGTGTAGCATAAAATATATATCAGATACTGTCAAGTGTAATCTTTACATTGAAGATTAAACTTTTTTTTTTTTTTAAAGAGCTCACAAATCATGAAGACTTAATTATACTTAATTGTACTCCATCCTCTCATATGACAGTTACATAAAAACAAATTAGACACTTATTTACAACATGCAATTCCATGTAATCATGAAGATTCAATTATACTTATGTATTCCATTTCTTTCAACAAAGCAGAACTGTCGAGTATCACTCAGACCATGTAACTGTAGCTCAAGCAATGGCCACCAATAGCATCCATATAAATGTAAAAAGGACACCAATGTCTAATTTCAAAACAATAACCTAAATTAAAACCAGGAAAAATAGCTAAACTACTACATCACTAATATCCCTAAGTACAGGAAGTTTTGGCCACAACTTTTCTTGAATGTTTTATCATTTGACATTCTAGTAAATTCTAAGATTTGTATCTTTCCATCACTATATTTCTTCCCAGAATCACTTGCCTTCTAGGTTACATATTAGTATGATATTGACAGTATGTCCTGTCTCTTTATGTGTTGTTGTTGTTCTTCTTCAGCGTTCATTCTCAAACTCCTGCTGGATCTCTCTTGTGGCAGGACCATGATTCATTCTAGATTTCCAGCAGGATGTAGTCCAGAGAATGGAAATGCGTTGTGTCACCATTTTATTTGCGCCAATGGCCCAACACATCCGTCTTCTGTGGGTTTTGTTCCATATAAGGTGTACCTATTTAGTTGTATCTCATGACTTTCAGAACAGGTAACAGTGTCATTATTCTTTGCTTCCCTTTCAGGGCCCTGGCAACACACATTACACATCTCTTCATCTTGGTTTCAAATATTTCATCATTTGTGAAGCAGGGTCTAGTTCAATGACATCTGATATATCTGCATGATTCAATTTGAAATATTTCATCATTTGTGAAGAACAGTCTAGTTCAGTGATATTTTCTTATATCTCAGCATGATTTAAAATATTTCATCATGTGAAGCTAGGTCTAGTTCAGTGATATCTCTGCAAGGTTTCAATTGTTAACTTGCGCTGTCATAGAATTTAACAATATATATTTAACTGAAAAGTAAAATTACTACAATGTTGTTCAGTTTCTCAGACCAAAATCACTCACCATCAGCTGCTGTTGGCAATAAAGTTTGAATGATCTGTGACTGTCCCAACTCATTCTTATAGAGGAATGACTGAAAACAGTATAGGACGGCACATCTAAGGACAAAAGGTTGCTTCTCATTAACCATGGACATCAGCAGTACAACTATAGCTGGCCTGTATAAAAAAAATGAGTGAACTATTAATGAAAAAAACTAAAGAGCTATACAGCTCTTGAAAGTATAATATTGATAGTCGAATCACACAAATCAAGTTTACTTTGATATAAAGAAAGGCTTCATTTTAAAAAATGTTAATGTTTCTTTTATTTTCAAATATTTCATTGTACCATGTAATCTATATCATATTTGCCCAATCCTTTACATTTCATTCGTCTGTTTAAATTCTCAAACTCCTGCAGATTCGCAAAATATAAACTGGAAAATGAGATGTGTTGTGTCATGGTTTACAGCTTTACTGCAATATCGTGCCAGACACATGTGACCACTACATATCTGGATCCCACTTTGACACTCTATGACCTATGGGATGAAAAACTCAAAACTTCTTTAGTCGTCTCCTCCGATATGTATGGCTGGTAGCAGTGCTGTTATTCATTGTTCCCCTTTCAGGCTCTGGCAACACTAGGGTGTCTCACATTTCAAATCTAGCATCTAATTTGTACTAGGCAAAAGCAATTAGCTTTGCGAGAAATATTATAGGATAAATGAGAACTAGAATAATAGTAAGATAAGTACAATTCACTGAACGCATGCTTAGAAAAAGAAAATGTGACAAAAGTAATGACTGATGGTTAAAAACAGTCAAGGAAGATGAAGGATTATATTTGGGGTGGCAAGACAAACAATAACCATTTCAATATTAATAACCATTAAAGAAATTCACAAAGACATAAGCGTCTGTGCCCAGGTTGTGAGCAAACAGATGGTGGCAAAAAGGTCAAGCAGGTTTGATAGTACTTAGCATTTAGATTGATAACCATCATGCAGTACAGGTAATACTTATTTATAGGTTGCAATGTACAGCTTACTACTAGCATTATGGCCAACATTCAGTAGAATTAGTAAAAACACTGAAAATATTAGTTGCTGCTGCCAAAGTCTGATATTTCAGGATATTGACATAAATAAAATGGCAGTACAATGCATATCCGTTCTCTGGAAATCTACATCCTGCAAATAACGTTCCAGCAGGAGTTTGAGAATGAATGCTAAAAAATAAATACACAATACATAAGTGAAAGAGTGTTGTCAATGTCACCAGATATAACATATCCTGAAGATATTAATGTATGTTTCAAATAGCTTTTACATACCTGGGTGGAGTGGAAGGTGCCAGCACTGACGCAAAATACTCCTGATTATGATGACTTCCCCTGATGACCTCTGACACAGTATTAATTGTCTGGGTAAAAACAAGTGAACCAATAAGTAAAAATAATCTTATTCTTTCTAATAATCAAATCATTTTGTGTCTTATTTCAACAAGAGCCACCACAGCAAGAATCAAGTACCTTTTTTCTTATTTCTTTTCGCTTTATACCCCGTTATGCCTTGAAGCGTTAGGGGTTGAAGAGTTCTCTGAATATGGCTCTTCTGTGAGCTTCATATTTGTTTGTTTTTGTTGACTTTTATTTCTTTAATCCATCGTTTGCAAGGTCTGCCCCTGGCTTTGTATCAATTGTGTTTGTATAGTAAAAATATTCAGATATTTATTGTTCCAAATTTGGTTATTTGTTTATATTTACGTTTGAATGTCACCTTCTGAGAACTCTTCATGTTTCCTATGAGTGTTTTAGTTCTACACTGTTTTGTTTTCTAGACCTGTCACAATGTTGTTTCAGCATCTCCAAATGGTTAAAACGGTGTTCTAATCTATCACATTCAATAAAGGAATCATATATTCCATTTAGAAAGCATTGAAACATCGAAATTTACTTCCATTTGGGCAAGCAGATTAGCAACCGCTAACATGTACATGCAAATAGTAATAGATGGAGAATATCATGTATATGACATTGCTTTCCAGCTATTGTTGAATTTGTTAGACACTAAGTAACCCTGCAAGAGCTGCATGAAACGGAAATGACCTTCACTGCATCTTAAGCATAACCACTTTGGATAATAATTGCTATATTTTGGTTACATGCGATGATGACAGTCTTAGGTGTTGTGTTTGATCTTTCTGCAAAAATGACTGACAGTCCAATTCTGGTATATAATCTTCTGTTACAATTGAGACGCATATAGTCAGGTATTTGTTATCTGGTTGTCTATCCTTTTGGGCAGAATATTTTCTCTGCGCCTCTTCAATTTGATGTTTTTTATTGAAGCAAATCCCTTTATTGATATTGCAGATCTACATTGGGTGATTCTGAGTGACGGATTTCCAGGTGATGTTGATGCTCTTAAAGTACTTAAAATGTTTTTGTCTCCCTTTCTTTTTAAGGAACTCACAATACCAACAGATTGGGGTGCATTTTTCAAATGTGCACATATCTGGACCATCTCAGTTGGATCTTCTTTAGCATTCAGATGCTCAGATTATTAACTCTAGTGAGAACTTCGGTAACTATCACATACTTTATCTTGTCTCTTTATTATGAGAGAAATCTACGTGACACAGCATGTGTGAAAGTGATATTTTTAACACTGGTATAAGTAAGTTGGAATAATTATGGCAAAGAAGCAGGACAAAACATTTATGCTCTTTTTTAATTGTAGTTTCTTAGCAATTAAAATCCACATGACAAAGCTGAAAATCCAAGGTATAGTATAAGATTCTCGAGTCACGTCTTACAACATATTAAGATATTGAATTTTTCCTGGAATCAAATGCCATAGAATGACACTTGGAACTATTAATATAAATAGTTAATTAACACTTTGCTCACCAGCAATCCAGAGCGTACTTGTTTGCCATTACAGAGGGTGCATGCAAAATTTTATACATTGACATCGCCCATCTTTAAAAATTCATATAAAATTGATCTAGCCCAAGAAAGCCTTGAAACTTTCTATGTGTTGTAACGACTGTTTGCTCTTTCTGAATGAATTTGAAAACTCCAGAGTTATTTAAAGTGCAAAAATCTACTTATCATAATGCTAGGCCTAGATTTACATTAATTTCTATATATCATACAATATTTCCGATATTTCTTGATTAAAAACTCACTTACTATGTCTATATCGTTATTCCCGAAATGCTGCCATTTTTACAGAACATAATTTCCCGGAAACACTATTTTTAGAACATTATTGCAATGGGTATTCCCATTTTTCTGATCTATCATAGCACATTCAACTAGCGTCAAACTTGATCAGCAAGGTTCTGTAACGGAAATTCGACTTGCGTCGAAATTGGTCAGCAAAATGTTAAACAGATATTGAGCTTTACTTTATCTCAATAAATTGTTTCTACTTCACCAATTTCAATCTGAAAATCTAATCTTATCTCTTTTTTTCCCCTTTGAATTCATAGGTCATACAGCTTAAAGCAGAGACATGCAACCTTTCTTTGGTCTGTGCACTGTATTGAGTTTTTTCATGTGAAATGGAGTCAAAGAATTCTTGGTCCTTTAGTGCTATCTGTGCTTGAGGGTTATTGCATATCAATCAATAAACCCGTTACCTTTCAGGGTCATAGGGATACCACATTGGATGCCTCAGCACACAGAGTCCTCCAGCGAATTATATCCTCAGCGATGCGGATGAGTGTGGAAACATCTTGCCCTGTCCATTCCTTGATGTTGTCTGTCCATGCCTTTATTTGTCCTCCTCTGCTTCTTCCACCCTCAACAGTTCCCTGCAGTATTGTTTTTAACAAGGAATCGTGCCTGCATACATGTCGGAACCATGCTAGTTAACAGTATCAGCATGACCTGTTTCTCTACTTCCTGCAGGAAAGCACTATTGTTTATTTTGTGACTGATTAGAAAAAATTATAAAACTGAATGAAATTAAAGCTGAAACTCAATGTCAGAAGGTAACTTCACTATAAATTATCAGTGAACATGACACTTTAATAACAATCACAACTTCTATTACTTACATGGTTAAATTCAGCAGAAGATGGATGTGTCGGGCCATTGGCGCAAATATAACGGTGACACAACGCATTTCCATTCTCTGGACTACATCCTGCTGGAAATCTAGTAGGACAATGGTCCTGCTACAAGAGAATTCAGCAGGAGTTTGAGAATGAACGCTGAAGAAGAAGACATGGTTAAATTCACACATGGGATGTTGATGCGATTATATTAGCACAAACAGAGAAATAACATTTATGACTAAAGCAAAGATACAAAGAAAATGTTCTTCAGTTATCATCCATTATACCTCAGTGAGGACATCTGCTGGAACACCACTAGCCATCAACATTGAACACAAGTCTTGTAATAAACCTGTAATACAAAGAGAAAACAAATCTTTATATCTATATATTTTTCCATCAGAAACCATATTTATTATGGTTATTTCCAATCATACCAATCCAGCAAATAGTGGTAGTTGTCATAAACAATGATGTTTTGATCCCCAGGAATTAATTATTCACAATTAGCTCTTATTTCCTGTCCAATTGTGTGGTTTCTTCAGATCTTTATTTCATAACCAGAAGAATTAAACTCTCAGCCATGTGCAATGTCTTGAGAAGAAATCTACTCAGAGGGCATAAACATTAGTTTGGTAGTGATTCTACCACTCTACAACATGCAAAATTGAAGTCATGAGCTTTAGCTCCTGTGTCAAGCATCATTTTCTGTCAGAGCAACCCAACTTTGGGCTATGTTCTTTGCGATTGGGTATTGGTGTGGCAGTCAGCCCCATTACATTCCCCTGTCATCCAATGAGATTTGCCAGTTATGCAGGGCTATCATGTTCACCTGATTCTGGGTTTACCCAGGGAATTGTCAGGTCCTGCACAGAGTTGCTTTTAATCACACCCGTGTGCCACTTTTCATTGTCTGGCCACCACATACATGTTGGCAGCTAGGCCCATGGTCAGAGATGGAGTTCATCTGGTTCCTCCAATGTGTTGTGTATTACTATGTTCTCTGAATGTTGTATCACAAAGGGAAATGTAATTGCACAGATGAAATACTATAGTGCTTCCACAGTAGGAAAGTCTCACTATATTGGCATGCCATCTACTGAGAGTTTACTGTTGCATAATTGTTAGTCTGACAAGTCATTAGTGAGACATTCAGACCTCTGCATGTGGACCAATGATATTAATAATTTGACTAACAGTTACGATTGCTATGATTTTTTTTACAAAGGTCTGTATATTTGTAAAAGACAAATCAGACTAGCCCCTGGTATTGTACTTTTTTGTTTTCAGTAATTCTGCTCAAGGCTGAATTATTGTTTCTCTTTCATGATCTAAATAGGCTTTCAAGGTGTTAGGGTTAAACTGTGCTAGACCAGTAATCCTAGCCTTTTGAAAACCACTGTTTAGGATATGAAAAGAAGATAATAACTAAATTTTGTGCTTTGCTGGCAGATTTAGCAGAATTATGGTCTTAACTTCTATTAAATTCTGATTTTAGTACCTTTCAAGATGATCTTTGATAGACCAGTTGACACTGGTACAAAGCGACAACATCTCAGTATGTAGTTTTTTTACTGTAAAATTGGGGGTGGTGGGGGCCTTCATGCAGTTCAGGCTCCCTTGTAAAAGCCTCTCAAATCCCATTTCTTAATTGTTATATACTGTGCTGTTTCACACATGGTCAGTCAATCATTGCTTAGTAGGTCTGTATATCCAGTCTGCACTACAGAGTTTGCTTTATGGACTCATTCTGAAATATGTCACAGTTTTAAACTTCTACCACATGCGCTTTTCGACTAGAGTGCTGACTTTTAAAATTATCAGAGGCATGTTCCATACATATACACAATTCAACATACCCAGATGTGTATAGTTACCTGACTCATCATGTTAAAAAAAAAGGCAATAGAACAGTTTCTTCATTATCTGCATTCAATCTCAAACTTCTGCCAGTTACATGATATAGTCCAGAGAGTGAAATTTATTGTCATGATTTATAGATTTGGCTGCGATATCCGTGACTCTCAGCCAGACACATCTGACTTCAGAATGCCACAACAAACTCCATTTTCATACTTCTTTAGTCACCTCCTACAATATGCTTGGATTATCACAGTGTTACCATTCTTTGTTCCCTGAAAGGAGAGCAATTAACAGTGATGCTGTTACCTACCATGCACATCGTAAGAAGCAGCTAAGAAGATATTGGAATGGAGCTGGCTGTCCCATCATATGACAGGGTCAACATGACACTGAAGCCATGTTGAAGTTGGATGTGTCAGGCTGAAAGGCACAGATATCCCAGCCAAGGTGTAAACCATGACACAATGCATTCCATTCTCCAGACTACATCCTGCTAAACTGCAGGTGTTTGAGAACAAAGAATAGTTCTAGAAAATAAAAACAGTTTAATGGAATATGAGCCAGTACTAAAGTATAAAAGTGAATAACAAAGTACATACCACATTGATTCATGACTTTCTGGCAGGCAACAGTTTGGTTCTGTGGGTTGTTTGGAGACACAAGAATTCTCACAAGCTGTGAAGAAATTTGTATAAATGAATGTGCTTCAGAATGATGACAAGAATAGTGATTATGCATGCAAACATTGGAGAAAATGTGACAGAATCCGAAGAAAGTAAGAGTTTGTCACTCTTGTCCCCTATGCAAAGTAGTGAAATTTTACCTTCAGCTCCAGATTGGTGTTTCCTTGGCATTCTTTCTTGATGGAGAAATTGTTTAGATTTTTGGCAAGCTCAAGATGACTGCTTTTAATTAATGTGACTGTAAAGTGTAATGTCACGAGTTGGGCAGTCTTCTAGTCGGGAGGGAATTTGTCATGATTTGTTTTTTACATCTCAAAACATGCAACAGATAAAAGAGTTAATTCTCTCCCAGCAGTTCAGGCATGGGTCTTTAGCAGGCTTAATCACAGGAAGGATCATGGATAATCAATCCCCCACGTCCAACCTCCTTAGTCACCTCATAAATGCATAATGGGTGTCAGTGCTTTAATTTTAGGCATTGGTAATACATGAGCTAGGTATCAGAGGTAAGAAATCATTACTTTTCATGTGTTGGGTTTCTTTTAAGAGAAAAAGAGTGAACTCAAATGGTCTCAACCTGGTGTTCTCTCACTTTGGTACTCTAATAAGGATGTGCTCACACTATGAGAGCTAAAATGTGCTCACAAGCACTAATGATTATACATAGAGGGCTGAAAATATTCTAAAGTTGCAGCAAATGTATGTCAAAACAACATAATTGTAATGATGATACATTTCATATCTTTATTGCCAAATGCTCTTTGTAAATGTTCTCTGTTGTTTTATGCTTATATTTTCAGAGTTTCATATACCCCGTACCATTTGTTCTACCATTCATAACTATACATCTCATCAGTATAATATTATTATTATTATTATTATTGTATATTAATATCATCAGTATATGTAGAAGAGCATGCAAGCTATGACTTTCCAATGCTCATACATTTTTTAATTCACACCATAGGTGCCCCCCCCCCCAACATATACTTTCCAATGCTCATACATTTTTTAATTCACACCATAGGTGCCCCCCCCCAACATATACTTTCCAATGTTCATACATTTTTTAATTCACACAATAGGTGCCCCCCCCCAACATATACTTTCCAATGCTCATACATTTTTTAATTCACACCATAGGTGCCCCCCCCCAACATATACACACACACACACTCACATAATTATCTAGAAGCAACAATAATTAGAATAAAGAGCTCACTTGTAGCATTAGATGCATATTGGTCACTTTCTGGGCTGACCAACCTGCCTGTTTAGAATGCGGGTCCTCTTCTAGATGGAAGAAAGTCTTCAACTTTTGAATATAGCTGCCTTCCTTGAAGAAATTCTGATTTGATGTGTTGTTTCTCAATAGATTGTGCAGAAGCAACATGCAATCTTCCACTACAATGCCTAAAATGTTTTTAAAAAACATTTAATTTAAATTCATGACACATTCTGTGTAACCAAAAAATCATTATGTTTAAACAAAATTCTTTCAGTAAAAATCAAATACAGGTTTTCAATATGTTTTATTTATGTTATATAAAAATATAGCCATATTTAGAATGGCTACATACTTAGAATGAAGCCACATACTTCATACATACAAGCCACATACTTGGAATGAAGGAAGACATAATTCCACGACAAGTCTTCATGTGGACACCAGACAGGAAAAGCAACCAAAACAATGCCCAGAAGAACATTTATGAATGAATTAAAATTAACAGGTATAAATGCACAAGACCTGCAATCCTTGGCAACTGACCGACAGGCATGGAGAACTATGACATCTGCCCTATGTGCCAAACTTGGCAAAAGAGGAACTGACTGACCAACTGATATAAAAATAACAAGACACATAATTGTAATGTAAATTGGTATATTTACAGCAACTTAAATGATTTAATTAAAAATTAAACTAAAAGATACATTTGCATATATACTGAAAATGACGTTGCACTCTCACAAACATATGGCTTGGACATGTGATGAGACATGATCATCTTTCCAATACTATTCTGCGGGGGAGGGGGGGGGGGGAAGGGAATTTTCAATCATATGAAGGTAATTTTCCTGTGATCAATACTGCACGCAACCTCTGGTTGGAAAATGACACTTCTGCCAAATTCAAACTGTGTTGGCAGATGATGGTTGACAAAAAAATATAAACATAGAGTTCAGAACCAATCTGCGAGCTACAATGGCTTGTGCTTTTAATAGTAAGGAATTCTTGGGAATGATGTTATTACCAAGTAGATATAGTAACAAGTTGATTTTGTCATTAAATTATATTGAACACTCATTAAACAATTTTTGGCATATTTATTGAAATAAGGTCTACGATTCTAGAACCATTTTTGGACAAAAGTTTTACATTTTATTTATTCATTCCTCTCATATGAGACGTACATAAAAACAAATTAAACACTTATTTGCAATATGCAACTCCTTATTTGAATGCACAAACTTTATTTTAAGATATCTAATAACAAAAAAAGTTATTGCATTGTCAAAACACAAACCAAAAATTACAAAAAAGGACACAGTGGGAGGGGAAAGATCTTGTAATTTTAATTCAGGGTGCTAAAAGTTAAAGACTGGACAGGATAAGACTCCACACTTAAACAAGGAACTGAGAACAGAGACATAGCAGATTTTTGTGTTGATGTCTCCAGAATGGCACCCCTAGATCTTGAGGGGTTATGGTTTTAATGTAATGTAATTTACATTACAATAAGCATCCAATTCTTGATACACAAATGGCTTATAAAATGTTGTTCAATAGTTAATGACTGTAAATAACATTTCTTAGGTATAAATTATTACATCGTAAGGATCAAAGGAAATTGACAATGTAAGAAAATTGAAATAATTACAAATTTTTAAATTATAAAATCATGAGGACATAAAAGGTAAGATTGCATGGGCAAAATTATGTAATTGTAAGAAAGGCTTTTTGAGATATCAAGTGGAGCTTGATGGCAAGCATTTTAAAGAAGACTATAGTAAGTAATGTCTTGTTTCTGATCTAGAAAATTGTAGTTTGCCATTTAACCTGCTGCTATTCCACTTATGCTATCTTCAATTCCCAACTATTTCACTCGCATGATTTCCTCCTCACTGGTTATAATTTCATCTATCCTTCTGCATTCAGCATCTGTGGTCATGCTAGATTGTTAAGCATGTCGTCAGGGACAAGTCCACTGTCTACTACAGTTCAGAGCTCTTGCCCATAGTTTTTTCCTCAAATTTATCCTGTGATCAAACCATCTCTGTTCTTTGTATATTGAACACCTGAAGCGTATGTAAAGGGGTTTGTATTCTGGATTCACATGGGGCATTCTTCTGTGTATGAGATCCTCAGTTAATTGAGGTGGTCCAACAGACATTTTGGAGACTTGTCTGACTCCTCAAAGTCAGATAGTGTTTCAATTTTTGTTGGTAGGTTTGTGATATCCTTGTGATGGTGAATAAAAACTGGTTCTCTTCACAGTCTCTTTTTAGTTGATCTAAGATTTTGGCATGCATCAGATGGTTTGGTATGTGCAGGATTTCTCCTTTGAATAGGCACTCTTTCTTCTCTTCTGTCATCCAGTGAGCGGATGCTTGAATGTTTTTCATTACTTGTATTAAAGTGGTCTTCATCCCTCCTGAGATTAGTCGAATTCTTGTATTTTGTAAATTTTTAAGGACTATCTAACTATATTATTTGTAATTATGTAGCACTATTTTGGAAATTTTGTCCAAGTACCTATTTCAAGGTTTATGAATGCTGGGTCTGTATTTGCAACTCTTATTTTAAATTCATGGGGATCTAAACAAAAAAATGCCTGTGTGTTGGGGGTGCCCAAACGGGGAGCAATAAAATAGCAACATTAATTACCTACCACTCATGTCGCAAGATGCAACCAAAGAGGTTATGAGAAGGAGTTGGCTGTACCCTCTCATATTCGGTTAAAGTGACTCAGAAGTCATGCTGAAAGTCAGATGTGTCAGACTTAAAGGTGCAGATATAGCAGCCAAGTTGTAAATCATAACACAACACATTTTGTTCTCCAGATTACATCCTGCTAATCTGCAGGGGTTTGAGAACAAACACAAAAGAAGGAGAATAAACTATATTTTTTTTAAACTTGATATTGTTGACTTCTCATAATCAAAATATGTATAGGCACTAATCACATGTAGAATAGTGAAGTACCATTTCAATTGCATATATTCAAATCAATGCTTCAAATTCACAAATTTATAGACATTTCTTACCTCCATCTGTAGCTCCTTCTTCTCTGATGATTTCAATTATTCTCTCAAATGCATTCTCAAAAGCAACAATCTTCTGGATATTGGCATGACCCTTTGTAAGCTGATTTAACAACAGCAGTGCCTAATATAATAGATAAGCAGTTATTGGTGTGAAATGATTTATTAAAGCTCATCAATCTCCAATAATTAAAAATATAGTTTTAATTCCTTAAGAAAATAGTATCAAAATTGCCTGTGTGTTGTCAAGACCCAAAAGGAAAGCAAAGAATAGCTACACTATTTATCTTCCATGCATGTCATAAACTGCGACTAAAGAGGTAAGTTGGTTGTCCCATTCCAAATAGGGTTAACCTTCACCTCGCCTATATTAACACCGGTCGCCAAAAAACAAAATGGCTATGAAATATGATAGGTATAGGAATTTATAGAAGAATAAATTGGTTGGTTGGACAAGAGCAGAAATATTTTTCTATGCATTTTTTCAAAACAATCCGATATGCAGGGGGCAAGTTACGTAATGTATATTGAGCGTAGTAAAGTTTAATGTGAACAATGTCATGGGGAAATCAAATTATTGGCAATACATAAGACAGAAGGCTATGCACAGGTATCATAATCAATACCACTAATAACAATTAGTGTTATTTATTAATACACAATTATATACACATAAATAATGCTAACATCGTTGCGTATAATCTCACGACTGTCAGATAGCAGATCCATCAGCCGTGACACTCCCATAGGAACCACAAGTATGATTTCTTGTAGCTCTTTTTGTCTGTTTGTCAACAACACTGTGAGAAGTTTCACTGTAGGCCATCTCACATGAAAATCATAATCCTGCAAGGAAAAAAAGGATTCAATGATATAAATATTATATAAGCAAGTACAGATGTGTTATCGCTATCACACACACCCCCCTCCCCAAAAAAAATACTTTAATTATACATAAGAAAATAGATGAAATTATAATAAAGAGAAAGGACAATAAAAATTAACATTCCTATCAAATACTTCATCCAAAACAATGATAATAGATAGAAACAAAACTACAATATTTATATAAATGTTATTAGAAATATATATATATATAATACATAAAACAAGGTTTATGCATGAAGTAAATTGAAATGGTAATTATCCAAAGCAGAGTATAGTTATAACCCTTTCCTCCCTCAAATGCATTCTTTCTTAAACTAAATAAGATTGCCATATTTGTACCCCACAGATGACGGATGTGTTGGGCTATTGGAGCAAATAAAACAGTGACAACACATTTCCATTCTCTAGAATTCATCTTCCGAATTACAATCTATAATGATTTTACTGACAATACGATAAAACAAAAATCTATAAAATCTGATCCACTTTCACGGCGATGCCCAGCTTTGAAGATGTTGACATATGCAAAAATTTCAATAACTTTAGCACCATGTTGCCACTAATTCTTGCAGAAAAAAGGAAGTCACATTAATAACTTGTCAGATTTCAAATAATCTGGTAATCAAAATTTTAGAAATTTGCTTCTTTTATTGATTACATGGCACCTAGCAACGGGGTTTGCCCAGCTTTGAAGATGTTGACATATGCAAAAATTTCAATAACTTTAGCACCATGTTGCCACTAATTCTTGCAGAAAAAAGGAAGTCACATTAATAACTTGTCAGATTTCAAATAATCTGGTAATCAAAATTTTAGAAATTTTGCTTCTTTTATTGATTACATGGCACCTAGCAACGGGGTTTGCTGGGGGCGAATACACTCACCAGCCATTGACAAGAGATGTGTAAAAGTTGTTGAATGCACTTCACCTCTGCGTGCTTAACGTTAATGAGATGCTTTCTATTTATAGTACTTTACAAAATAACAAAACTGCAAAGAAAGAATGTTAAATTACTAAGAGTGTATTAAAGCAAATAAAAGATACACACCACAAATTCAACCTACATCAAGAAATGATAACAGCAGTGAAACATTCTCTGGTCTCTTAATGAATATTTCAGTAAACTGTCCACCCAAATCATTACTGGTGGGATCACTTATAGCATCTACTGAAATTAAACCAAGTTTTAGACAGTTAGTAAATGTAATAATATACTGTTGATAACTACACAGTACATTCAATTACATAATATTGTTAATACAAGCTACAAAGTATAAACAGAGACACCAAAAACTATTGTGTACATACATTATAACTAATGGAGAGTCTGACCAAATAGTTAGAATGCAGGTTTCATAACCATAAGATCTCTTAACCTAACCCTACCATGGTCAAGATAAGATTTTTGTCTTAGCACAAGAACAAAGTTGAGAATCATTAACTCCAATTTAATTCACTAGTTGACATATTATTCACACTCTCAGTAAGCAGCATGTTGCTTCATTGAGAAGGACTGAGTACATATGGAAAAACCCAAGCATAATGAGGCCAACCCTCTACACATTTTGAAACTTTTTTTAATTCGTATTAACAAAGAGCATATAAAGGTCAAAAACTAGTACATGTTTGTTGCCGTTTTGAACCCAGGGTTACTGGGTGTTTCTCCAGAGATTTATTTCATACCCAGAAAAACCAGCTCTCAGTTGTGTGCAATGCTTTGTGAAGAAGTCTCCTATTCAGTGGATGTAAATTCTAGGGGTTTCTACCTCTCCACAATATGCAGAGTTGGGAGTTATAAGCTTCAACTCCCTTGCCAAGCATTCCTTCCTATCAGGTATCCATAGAATTGTGGTCAATATCATGAGTGAAGTAGCCAGCAATGCATTCCCCACCATTCAAGGAGGCTCTCCAATTATGCATGCAAACATATTTCATATTTACTTCACTATGGGCTCTCCAAGAGAATTGTCATGTCCTGCACAAAGCTGCTTTTCACTATACCTCATGTGCCTTCTGTTCATAGCCAAGGCACAATGCACACATTAGCAGTTAGGAAAGCCCATATCCAGGGTTGGAGCTCATCTGACTCCAAGAATGAGGTGCAATGTTGTATTCTCTGAATGTTATACCACTAAGGAAATTGTTATTGTAGAAATGAAATTCTGTGGAGCTTCAACTAGAAGAAAGCCCTACCATATTGGCATGTCATCTACTGAAACTAGTACATAGAAATTATTACAATTTACAATGATGTACCTTCATCAGATGGTTCATTTGACATGACATGATAGAATGTGTCCAGAGTGTAGCCAATGATCTCAGTGTCACTTCTGAAATTCAAGAGTACTTCAAAATTTCAATGGTAAGCTATTAGGAAGTAAAGGTAAGAAGGTTATTTTTATTTGGTTCACAAAAATGAGAGTTTATTTTGTTTTTTTATATTTTTAAAATCTGACAAAGGTTTCAAGTTACTCATGTGAATTCCAGAAGTAAACCTCTATCACACCATTTAAGGTTTCTCTTGATAACAAATATTTTTCTGAATATTTCAAGTGTATTCAATTCATATATGGATGTAGTAAAGAAAGGAGCAGTTGGGATACAAATATTTATAACAAACACCCCAAAAATAGAACCCTCAATCACTACTGGAAAATTATTAAAAACTACAGGGCAGAGTAACCAGCAATCTTAGAAACATCAAAGACACTAGAGGAACAGAGACTCAAAGGATCAAATATAGTTTTCTTCTGTGACTTCATGTCAGTTCTCCAGACCATTCAAAATGAACCTAAAGATTTCCTAACAAAAACAACCACAGAAGTCTTAAACCAACTGTTTACAAACAATAAAGTGGTACTGCAGTGGATCCTTGCACACTGCTGAATTGAAGGAAATGAAGCAACTGACAGACTGGCAAAAAAAGGAAAAATCCATCACAAACAAAAGCAAAAACTCTCATCCATAAAAAATACAGACATACATGGATTCAGAAAATAGGCAGCAACTTTCCATAAGACCCCCATCCTAAAGCTGAATAAATCACAGCAAAATACAATTTTTAGGCTCTGCACAGGAAAAAGTATACTACAAGTACATCTCCACAAAAAAAAGATTGTCCAAACTGACAATAAAATATGCCCATGTCAGAAGGGTCACCAGACTCCAGAACACACTCTGCAGATATGAAAATAATTCTTACAGTTGACGGGAATTGAACCAGGTCCATTCTAGCAGCTTTGTTGCTTTGCTACACAAGTAACAGGTTTTCAGTACTTGACCAATCTGGGATGTGGTTGGAAAGTACAGAAAACCTGTTACTTGTGGTGTAAAGCGATTTGGTGCTGCTAGAACAGACCTGGTTCAATTTCCATCAGCTGTATGAATTTTTCATTTATCCTCATGCTTCCTACTTGAATTTACTCCTAGATATTACCACTTTTTGGCGCCTTGAGGACTAAAGTATAGCCCTAAGAGACAGATCTGGAAGTGAAACTGTGTGGCAACTGTGAGGACCACCTAATGACGACTGAATTTCTACCTGTTTAGACTTCTAGGCATAGGAAAATGATCACAGAAGATTATTCAGGTACAAGTATATAAAAAACTAGGAACAGTTGTATATGATTTCAATGGGTGATTGATTACCAATTACCAGAGAAATATCAATTTCTCTATAGTAACTGGTTTAGAATGGAAGGAATTTATTAGGTCAAAAACTGAATGTAAACTCAAAAAAGTGGTACCAGTACTGAACATTTAATTTTAAGAAACTAACTGAAGTAAAACTAAGCAAGAAAAACATGCATTAAAAATACACACAATTTTAGGGGCATAAATTGTCTTTTATAAATTCAAATACATGCAGAACATCATACAAATACAACAGCAGAGAAACACAAAATAAAACTGATCTGTAACAACTTGGTTCATTCTTCGTCCTCTGTGCTCATTCTCAAACTTCTGCAGATTGGCAGGATATAGTCCAGAGAACAGAATGTATTGTATTGGCTTTCATTCATTAGTCCCTTTTTTTCAACCCTCCTTGCAAAAAATCATTGACATATGACAAAAATATAAAAATACCTGTCTTGTTCCAAAACAGTCAACAAAATGTCCATAGCCTGGGTTCCTACTTCCAATCTAAACTTCTGAAAAGAGAATATACATTTTGCAATTAATCAAAATAAAATACATCACTACCGTGGTATTTGTTTTTCTTGTTGTAATAGCTCAGTGGTAAGCATAATACAGACGAAAATTGGAAATAAGGAAAGTTTTACTAATCAATATTTTCTTCTTCTGTGTTCACTCTCAAATTCCTGTGGGATCTCTCTTGTAGCAGGACATAGTTAGTCTCAAACACTGGGGGCGTTTTAACACTGAATCACACCCCCCCCCCCTCCAAACAGGTCTGAATACATTCCATTCACCAGTCTACATCATGTTAATCTTCCAGGAGTTAGAGAATGAACACACGATATGTGGATAACATACAATATAGTTGGCAGAAAGTGATAATCAATTTGATTACTTTGAGATGTGAATATATATAATAGGAAAAATTATATGAAAAGAAAAATTATAATAAGTAACAAGTATCACAAAACTCTAACCCGGCAGGTGAAACTTGAAAACAAGGTAAAGAAGTTTTGCTAATCACTGGAAACACATAGTAAATAGCAACATTTTGTTACCAAGTTTCACCTATGGAAATAAAAATAAACAGGTTTTATATAATTAGGAATAAAAGAAGAACCACTAAGCAAGATAAACACATTCTTCTCTAAGTGACATGTCCTTCACAGAATATTGTCTTCCCTGCCACTCTCTAATCCTTTAGGTTCTACGCAAGTCTACCTGATTCTTTTGTTGTCATATTAAAAATGTTTTTGATATGTGTCGCTGGACGTCTTGGGTTGCTTGTTTCTCTCTTTCTTGGAACCTTTCCCTCTATGATAAATCTTTCTAACCCACTGTGTTCTATGTGTCCAGATCATGTTAAAACCCAATAAATAAATTATTTTAAGCACATAAAAGACATAACCAGTTGAAGACCATACTGAAAGGGAAAGTTGAAATACATAGGCAAGTTGTAGACCCAAGTATAAATGAGAGGGAAATGTAAGGACATAGACAAAAATCATCTATTTCTAGTATATATAAAACTAGTCAAAGTGCTTCACAAAGACAAGAGACATAAACTGCAGTCTGCCTTCATTGTAGATATGGTCAGATTATATTGTAATGTTTTTAGACAAGGGTAAACTATCATCTATTTCTCTCTGGTGCATCTTGCCAGTCTAGCATATACAATACTAAACCTCCAAAACTTGTTATTTATGACCCTGCTAGCCAGCAATCATTCTTTAATGATTCCAGTAAGATAGTACAATATCTTTCTTCCTTTGTAATTCTCTTATTGTGTCTATTATTTTTTCCTGCAATTATGATGTGTGTTCCAACGTTTCTTTACTCATTGTTCATCATACTAAGAAAGTTAATTGTCTCTTACTGATAGGTCTTCATTGTGTATAAGTCTCACTTAACATCTCTATTCTTTTCAGCTTTCCAAATTATTCTGATAATTTTTCTATCGTCAACACAGCGTATCCTTACTATCAATGTTACAAAGTACTAACTTTAGAGAGGGCTTTCAGTGCTCTCACTGCATCTCTGCGGTCATCAAGCAGCGTTGAAGATGACACACGTTCACATAATCGCTCAACCTAAACAAAAGAATGAGAAATGGTAGAAGGATATATTTCTTTTTAACAATTAGCCTAAAAAATAAAAATATATAACTAGAGTATAAACAATAAACTTTTTTAATAAAATATAAATTAAAATATTTTAGTGAATTCTTCTTCTTTTGTTCACTTGAAACATGTCTATGTCCATATATATGTAACTGTCTCCCGAATATACCTCACTGTCTTTTGTAGTTCACACAGTGGCCCATAGAAATTTGATTCCAGTGTTGTTTCCTCTGGACAATATGTTTGATTCAGCGTTTCATACTCCGAGCACTCTTGAAGTATATGGTTGGCACTCTGTGCTGTCTGTCTACATGTACACATGGCCATATTGCCAATCTTGAACTTTGTGTACATGTGACTGCAGAGTCGGTTGTGTCCCGTTGAGGTGTAGAATTAAAACTTGTTCTGACCTGTTCATAATGTGATAGTAATCTTGTGTTGGTGTTTGTGGCTTTCTTATTGACTTGATCATCTGTTTTTTCTGATGTTAGGTTATTGGTACATCTGGATGGTCTTCTGCAGCACTTTCCTTAGCAAGTTGGTCTGCTTTTTCATTTCCTGGTATTCCACAGTGAGAGGGTATCCACTGCATGGTTACACTGTACTGGAAAGACAGGTCATTAAGTAGTTTTTGCAAGTCTGTTAGTTTTCCAGACTGGAGAACTTTAAACACTGACCTTGCATCTGTTAGGAATACCATGGGCTGTGGACCAGGGTTGGAGTTTTTCAGTTGTCACCCTAATTACTTTAATTTCTTCATCATAATTATTGCAGAATTCTCATGTTGGTGTTCTGATCATATCTCTAGGCTTGTGTGGATATTTTATAGATATACCAGCACCTATTCTTCACTACATTCTGTGCTGACCCATCTGTGTATACTCCAACCCATATATCTTGTGGATATTCAGCATCCAGAAAACTCAGGGTGATTGACCTTTGCTGCACACTGTTCTGTTCGTCCTGACTTAGTATTATATCTTATCTATTCTTGGTTTATCTGTAAGCAATTCTTCCATGTATGATGTGATTTTCCACTTTTCCTGTAAGAGGTCCTAGAACAATGCATGTCCTACATTGCTTACAGTTGGCCTAGATAACACTACTAAATTGGATACATGCCAGTACAATCTAGACAATGGCCTTCCCACCACGACTCAGTTGTGTTTGTGAGACGGGCACACTATCCACTCTACCACCAAGCTGATCCACTTTTACATAAAGATTGATAATTAATATAGAGCAGAGAAAAAGAGTCTGAATAGTCTATATTCTGTACAATATACACAAAATCTATGCAAGTTGCCAGGTATGAATGAATATTAACTAACCCAGTATTGTAAAGTACAAAGTAAATTCCCTTTTCACACTTTTAAGGCATATGTGCAATAATAGTCTTCTTATGATGTGTTTGTTCTCAAATTCCTGGAAATTAGCAATATGTAGTCCAGAATTTGCTGTGTCATGCCTTGCAGCTTAGCTGCAATATCTGCGCCTTTCGGCCTGACACATCCAACTTCAGCATGGCTAATGGGTCAGCTTGTCCGTATACAGTATAGGGTGACCAACTCCACTCTGAAATCTCCATAGTCGCCTTTTACAACATGTATGACAGGTAGCAGTGTTACTATTCCTTGCTCTTGTTCCGGGTCCCGGCAACCCATGGGTAGAATCATTATGTAAGGCTAATATTTTTTGGTGACGCACTGCACACTATGGGTAGTGTGGTCAGAGTCACCTGAACCCCACAGGCGATATTAATTAATTGCATGTGTGTTGTCATATCAAACAGGGAGCAAAGACTAGCAATACTGTTACTTGCTATGCATGTTGCAGAAAGCAACTAAGGATGTTATAATTACTGTCTCATTTAGTGATCCAACAGTCGTGTCTAAGTCAGATGTGTTAAAACAAAAGGCACATAAATTGCAGTCAAATTATAAACCATGAAAGGACACATTCCATTCTTCGGACTATATTTTGCTAACCCACAGAAATTTAAGAACGAATGCTTTACTTTTACAGATTGGAGCACCTATTGAGACTTTTCTGATGTGGCTGATGATAGCCTTCATATATCTCAGCAAAGAGTTGAAAGAAATAGGGGTCTAGTCATTAAACAAACACTATTAAGCCCACACTATTATCAGTCTGCCAAGGTTCTTTATTTTTCTAGTACTATTAGTGCCCTACAGTTTAATGAAGTTAATCTACTACTATACACTAATGTCCACTGTACAATATACTAATCAGCACAGGTGTAAATAATTAGTATCAACAACATTCACTTGACTTGAAGAAATGTAATTTGTACTTGGAGACTTGAGTTCTCATGTAGAATGAAAATCAAGAAGATGGCCCAAGTTTCTTAAATTGTATAACCCCCTCCCCCCCCCCCATCACATCTATTTTTACTAACAATTCATGCCATGTAGGTAGGGTATGCAGATCCCACTTTATTTACTTAACAACAGCATGTGTTTTACGTTATTTTTTATTTTGTTTATGTTTCGCGTTCGTTCTCAAACAAGATGAATATATCTTGTAGCAGTACAGCTTGACAAGGCGCAAGTAAAGTATAAGTCTTCACCTTTGCTCTAGTTTCGAATTATTTCTTACCCCTTATATGTGCTAAGGTTAGGATAACTACAAATAGTATTTAGAATTAAGACAAATGTTATCTTAGCTGGTCAATCGAGTGCCCCTCTCTCAGTGTGTAGCGGGTAGAAATAATGAACGCACAGTACAAATCAGTGGAAAAGAAAATATGTGTAAAATTTCGTATCTGATGAATGTGTCGTGTGTAAGTAGCTGACGACATGTGTAGCTGTTGTTGCGCATAAACGGAAATCCATGACGTCGGCTAGTTAAAAGTGTAAACAGTATTCTATTTATAGCACAGTGAAGACTTATTCTTTACTTTAACCGCTTTACAACAATTGGTCTTACTAGATTTCCAGCAGGATGTAGTCTAGAGAACCTCCGTTCTCTGCATAAGTGACTAGGATGTGCTGTGTCGCCGTTTTATTTGCGCCAATAGTCCGACACATCAGACTTCGGCGGGAAGTCTATAATGTTAACAGTCAATGTGTACGCAATAGGCCAATATGATAGACATTTTCTTGTCACATACTGATATTGCACAGTAAACTCATCAAATTAACTACGAAGAAAATTAGAGACTAGAGACACCAAAACAAAAGTAAAAGACTAAATAAAGACTGAGCCGGTTAGGGTTCGTTCGTTAGGATTTTACTTTTTTTAGCCGTGCTGAGTTGTTACGGTCTGATAGATGGGCAATATTTTATTGACACGCTGAAAAAAATGAAACTCACATAATTAACTTTAACCCTTACCGTGTCTGCACCGCTTGTTGCCTGTATGTCCCCGTGAGGGGATCCTAATACTTTCCTAAAATAATCCATCTTTGAAAGTCAGCAACAACAATCCTGATGTGTTTGTAATCGTGTCGATAGGAAGTTCCGGGTACACAGCATCGACGCATGCGCAAGCTACGTGGCTAAGTTCATTATTATAGAATTATTTTATTCTAAAACAATGACGTTGTTCATTTTTCTAGTTGCAACATTTGTCAACAGTGAAATTAAAACAGCACATGAAGTTCGGGAAAGAGATTTCAATGTAGAACTGGGCAGATACATATTTTTAAACCATAATAAACAAGGAGTGATTCAATGAACTTTTCTTTTCTTCTTTCCGCTTTATCCCCCTTGCTGCGTCAGGGGCACAAGAGTTCTCTGGAGGCGTCCTTTTTGTGATTTTTGTTTTCGTTGACTCTTATTTCGGTAATCCATCGTTTGCAAGGTCTGCCCCTGGCTTTGTATCCATCGTGTCTGTATAGTAATGTTTTTTAGGGGCACTGCATGATGGTAGTCTAGAAGCGTACAAAAACCACTTAATCTGTTATCTTTTTTACGTAATCCAGGATGGCAGTGTTTGTCTTCTGTTGTTTTCGTTCCTGATTCTTTCTCTTGTTGTTACTCCGAGGATTCTACGTAGACAAGTCATTCTGTTGCAACAAGTTTTCTTTTGTATTATGTTGTTAGTGTCCATGTTTGACATTGGTAGCATAGTGATGGTATGGTAATCGTTATTTGAACAATAATGCAAAAGGAAAACATGTACACGCGTAAGGGACCACCAAAGACATGTCACGTCAGGGAAGAGTTGAAAGTGCCTGTAATGATGAAGCTGCCACGACTTAAACAAGGATCGGCATGCATTAGATTATATAAACCAATATGTGAATACTGAAGAATAAAACCAAATATATAAACTTTCAAACCTTCCGCATGCGGTGACTTTTTTTTTATGGGGAATCCAAAATATTTTCATTAGCTTTATTGTGGTCGATTTATTTCGACATATCTAATCAGCGTGACCTTGAAAAGGATCCCTGGATACAGCCATCTAGCAGAAAATGAAACAGCAGATAAACTTGCAAAAAGAGGCACATCAAAATAACAAAATCAAAGACCTTGTAGTATGGGAACAGTCAAACAGATTTCAGAAACAGCACCAGGGAAATCTGGCTAAACAGATTATTAGTTAGTTGTTAGTTAGTTATATAGTTAATTATTTAGTTAGTCAGTCAGTCAGTCAGTCAGTCTGTTAGTCAGTTAGTTAGTTAGTTAGTTAGTTAGTTAGTTAGTTAGTTAGTTAGTTAGTTAGTTAGTTAGTTAGTTAGTTAGTTAGTTAGTTATGCTTGTATCGTAATATAAAGACATACGCTGACTACACTATTCACATTGTATAACTTTTTTTGTTATTTTAATCCAACACCAAACACGAACATCTTAATTAAAATTGTCGCATTGTACTGAGAGCCATCCATAAATTCTGCCAACAATTAAGAATGTCTGAACATTTTTAGCACTTTATTAGGGGAGGGGTTTGAGGAAATTTGATTATCTACTATCTGTCTGTCTGTCTGTCTGTCTGTCTGTCTGTCTGTCTGTCTGTCTGTCTGTCTGCTTGCCTGTCTGTCTGTTTGTCTGTCTGTTCGTTCCCACACTACTGCAGATTAGCAGGATGTAGTCTGGAGAGTGGAATGTGTTGTGTCATGGTTTATAGCTATGGTTTGATATTTGCGCATTTTGGGCTGTCACATCTTACTTCAGATTGGTTTCTGTGTCACGTTGAAACTACATGAGATGTGACAGTCAACTTCACCCCTATAACCTCCTTAGTCGCCTCTTACGACATGTATGGAAGGTAAACAGTGTTGCTATTCTTTGCTCCTCTTCGTACCCCGGCAACACATGTTCAATCTATCTACCTATTTATCTATATATCTATTTCTTTGCAGTTCCCGTGAAACATAGGGCTGTAGCTATCACTCTCCATCGATTTATTTGTTGCGATGTCCTCATATGTGCTCATGAGATCCCAATTGATTGTTACTCTTCCTCCACTGTTCTTCTCTTGGTGTTCCTTTGTTTTCCAACTATTTTCCTTCTCTGTGGGTTCCATCGTAGATAGTTTCTGGTTATTTGTGCCAGACTTCTTTCTGATTGTGTATCTATCCACCTCAACTTTCTGCTTGTTATCTATACCTCCACCGGCACTGGTGTATTCTCCTCCACAGCTCATCATTTGATATCAAGTTTTAGCACATTGCCCAGTTTGCCCTTTTGTAGTTCCACCTAGTAAACGTGATGCTCTCCTTAATAAATTCATTTTCCACAGTTGGGAATAGTGGACAATGATCGTCACCTACAAGCTGTTTTCAAACAACACATTTGATGTTCTATTCTAGACCTGGTGAGTGGAATGTCAGGTCTGATATAGAAGTATTGTGGCCAGAGCCGTCTTTACACCATTTTGGGCCCCTGGGCAAAGAAATAGTGTTGGGCCCCTGGGCAAAGAAAAGTGCCCCTCCCCGCAGGAATACAAAATAACCCTACAACATATTCGCATGGGGCCCCTATGCTCGTGGGCCCCCGGGCAAATGCCCAATGGGCCTATGTGTTAAGACAGCATTGACATTGATTGTGGCACGACCTTGAGTAGAATATTGCTGTATCAAATTAACTAAATACAGGGCCTTGCTGTGCTATGAAGCAGAGAGACGGCCATATCAGGTGACACTGTAAGGAGACGGCATAAGCAGCGAAATCAAAATACAATTTGAACCATTCAGTAATTACAAAAACATTTAAGGTGTGACATTTCGAAGACTAGCATCATACTGAGAACATCTACCACACGCCCCTGCTAAAATATTGTCATCTTGCCAGTTTTCTAGTTTCTCACCCCTCTGATATATATGGTCCTATCCCCAGCTCTGTGAGTGTATGTTTAAATAGTCTTACTGTAGTCCTGTCAGTTTTCTAGTTGCTCACCCCTCTTATATATGTGATCCTATCCCCAGCCTGTGAGCGTCTGTTTAAATAGTCGTACTGTAGTCCTGCCAGTATTCTAGTTTCTCACCCATCTTCTTGATTCTTGATTAGAAACTGGCCTCACAGCACGTGTGGCATTCCCATAAGTGCTCCGCTGTCTGTATCAGCAGCCATTCAACTCAATGGTGTTTCGAGTCTAATGCTGCCGAAACAGACGTCGACATCAGGGCACAACTCTGGCCCCTGCGGCATGTTTCTTTGTTGTTCCGCCCACCCACGCCGTGCCCATAACTAGTTCAATCACAACGTCGGCCTGTCAGAACAACATGGTAACTGTTATCGAAGGTACCGACTACGGGAAAAAAGATGGATCACCCATCTTATCCATGTGATCCTATCCCCAGCTCTGTGTCTGTAAGTCTACCCACTCAATAATCCATCATCTTTCGCTGAGACTGTGTATAATGAAAAGAAATGTCGAATTAAAACAACACTTGAAGTTCGGGAAAGAGAGATCAATGTAGAACTGGGTAAATAAATACATTTTAAAACCATAATAAACAAGGAGTGATTCAATGAACTTGTTTTCTTCTTTTCGCTTTATCTTTTTACTACTTCACTATGTGCCATCTGTGGCCCAAAAGGAACTAACTATATGATGTTTAGGCGGAGGATGATGACCATAGAGTGTCAAAGTGACTCAGAAGTCGTGCTGAAGTCGGATGTGTGAGGACGCATGATGCAAATATAACTGACAAGCTGTAAACCATGACAAAGCGCATTCCGTTCTCCGGACTACATCCTGCTAAACTGCAGGAGTTTAGCTTGAGAATGCACACAGACGTAGAAGAAGAAGAAGTAGAAAATATAAGCTGTACTGTACCAAGTATGAATGTCTTGAGGGTGGGGGGGAGCGAGATAGATAGATAGATAGATAGATAGATAGATAGATAGATAGATAGATAGATAGATAGATAGATAGATAGATAGATAGATAGATAGATAGATAGATAGATAGATAGATAGATAGATTAGATTAGATTAGATTAGATTAGATTAGATTAGATTAGATTAGATTAGATTAGATTAGATTAGATTAGATTAGATTAGATTAGATTAGATTAGATTAGATTAGATTAGATTAGATTAGACTAGACTAGACTAGACTAGACTAGATTAGACTAGACTAGACTAGACTAGACTAGACTAGACTAGACTAGACTAGACTAGACTAGACTAGACTAGACTAGACTAGACTAGACTAGGTAGGTAGGTAGGTAGGTAGATAGATAGATAGATAGATAGATAGATAGATAGATAGATAGATAGATAGATAGATAGATAGATAGATAGATAGATAGATAGATAGATAGATAGTTTGGTAGGTAGGTAGGTATGTAAGTAGGTAGGTAGGTAGGTAGGTAGGTAGGTAGAGAGAGAGAGAGAAAGAGAGAGAGAGAGAAAACGATGCATAAGGTATGTAAGATTTATACGATTTAGATACAGCTATTCTAGAGTAGTTGATATTTCATGATTATACTGGTTAGTTTGGTTAAATAAAATTACATTTTATAGTGAAGTATGCTTTTTGCAACCGCGGACGCTAGTCCAATATGGTTATAATTAACCCTTTTACCATACAAACAAATTTTAAAAATCGTGGTTTTGGTAATCCAGTTACCACGACCTCATAAAGTGGTTATGCTGCCTGACTTCTTATAGTCCATGCTGCGCGTCGGTGATTATTGTCTTGTCTTTTCTATACCTTCTGTTTGTGTGTTGTCAATCACTGCGGATACCGATGCAACAAAGCCAGCCTGATTAGCATTCTCTCTCTTTGTTCTTCCTACCTCTGTTGCCCTTCAACTTGCTTGTTATCACGATGTGTTTCATCTTTTCACTTCTCTTGGGGTGTCCAATATTGTTGACTCTCTTTTTTCAGATAGGAGTGGACAGCTCACATTTTAAATTAACTTCTTTCCAGATATCTTTGTTACGCTTTTTATCTCTTCGTGGTGTTCTTCGCATTCTTCTATAAAACCACATCTCTACCACGTTCTTAAACTCCCGCAGATTATCAGGATGTAGCCCGGAGAATGTAATGCGCCGTGCAATGGTTTACAGCTTCGCTGTGATATCTGCGTCATTAAGTTCTTAAGATCAAAAGTATTGACCCAAGTTCAACGCCAAAGCTTTTATTTTATTTTTTACCTTCATGTCAATCACTAAACAGTACATAAGGACAATCTCTGCCCAATTCATTTTTAAAATTGGTTCTGAAAACGTGTTAAAATTGAAACATCTCTGATTCTACATAACCGTCTCCTTTTTATTAGTGATTAGATTTCGTGTTGTAGAGACCCAATGAGGGAGAAAATAATAGCCACATTGTTGCTTGCCAAGCATGTAGGAGGCGACTAAGATGATTTGTGAGTGTAGTTGGCTGTTGCATAGACGGTCAAAGTTGCACACAGGCCATACATAAGTCATAGGGTCTATGTATAAGGCTGAAATTCACAGATATTGTAACCAACTTGTAAACCATGACATAGCGAACCTCATTATCTAAACTACATCCTGCTAATCTTCATGGATTTGAGAACGGATGCAAGAAAAAAGACTGCTTAGAATTTGGTTTACTCCCTTGCCTATGATGTGATATTTTGTGTGATACGGTATCAATGCATGTTGTCATTTTAAATCAGTCTGACATACCAGTAAAAATGGCTTTCCTGGACGGATTTGAGTCTCTTTAGAAATATAGACTAAGAATCAGGTTGACACGATGATTGCCCTAAGAGTCATATTCTCGCCCATGTATTGTCAAGGACCCAGAAAAATGAAGCAGAGAATTGCAACACGGTGACCTTTCATGCTGTCGAAAAAGACCGGAAGAGGTTGAGGATGTATTTGATCGTCTCATCTCATACATGCTCAACATGATCCAAAAGCTATGCTGAAGTAGTATTATCGGATCGAAATGTGCAAATATCGCAACTAAGCTGTATACCATGATACAATTCACTCCGCTTCCCTGATAACATTCAGAGAATCTGCAGAAGTGTGGAAACTAACGCAGAAAAAAGAACAGTATCATAGCACCATTTGAGATATGCAGGAATTAAATGAGCCTCTATCCTCCTACTAGAAGTAATCGTGCTATTGCCCCATTGCTCACGGCGATCATGCTTCTGTTATCAAAATACTAACTGCAAAATCTTCTATACCATTGCCCCATTATATACTCTCTCTGATAAGAGTACTATAACATTTTAGACATTTGCTATTGTCAATCGGAAACCATACTTCATTTAGCATGATCAAGAGATTGTATCTCGGTCGGTTGTGCCCTGTACCTAATATATTCTCTTATCTTTCAATGTATTCTCTTATTCCATGTTATTGTTTGTTGATGATATATATGTCGAGTGAATATTGAATGGAGTTTCTAGAAATTATCATAAAAGGATAGACTCAGAGCAATGCTGAGATACAACTACGAGATCGGAGCACTTTTCGACGTGTCTAAAGTATTATGGAGATGATATGACGACTAACTCCTTCATCTTCTGCGTTCTTTCTAAAACTCCCGCGGGTTAGCGGGTTGTTATTCGGACAACAGAGTTCATTATTCGTTGTTTACAGCTTAGTTGTGATGTCTGCTACTTTCGTCCTGACACATCAGCATGCTTCTTGGTGACTTTGACCCTCAATGAGATGGAACAACCAACTCCACTACTAAAAGTTTCTCAGTAGCTACGTACGACATGCCTGGTAGGTAAAACTCTTGCTATTATGTTCTCTCCTTTCAGGCCCCGGTAACGAACGGGTAGCCAATTAAATATATGATGTTATGAGTTTTAATAAAAATGTCAGTATACATAATTGGGTTCTTGTTTGGAACGCCTGCCTACCTGATTATTTTAGGGATGACAAACCTAAATATTATATCCACAATTAATCAATAATTAATTTAAATATTAATAATTTTATGGTTAAGGATTAGGAGAACTGTGCTTTACATAACTAACCTTAACGGTAACCCTATACAAATTTATATTTAAATTAAAAATGATAAATATAAACTGATAAACTTAGCCAAGGGAAATAATCAACGCGGCGTAATTAATTCGCAGTTCTCTACCCTGCATTCACTGTTTCTATTTCCGAGAACACCCAAGTCGGATGAGTCATACCACGTGGAGAAAATAAAAGGCCAATACAATGCATTTCCATTCTCTTGACTACATCCAGCTGGAAATCGTGTAGGATTATTGCTGTGCTACAACAGATATCCGGTGAGAGTTTGAGAACGAACGGAAGAAAACTTTCTCATAGATTACCATAAATCGTGTCTTCATATCAGTTGGATGCTTTCTATTCTTACTTTCTATTGCTATAGTGTCAACACTAATACCAATCGTATCTTCATATCAGTTAGATTCTTTCTGTTCTTACTTTTTATATGCACTGTGGGAGTTTCTAATAGAGATTTCTCTTAGATGCTACTCATGAGACTATGTCCAAGGGTTTTCTGCACAATATGATTGATTTCTCTGATAGTTTGAAGCTGTGGAATGCAACTCATTCAAATTTTGACCAATTACAATTACATCTGTTCCGGGTTGGTGGTGGATGTCCCAAGCAGAGCCGGTCTTAGGTCATTGCAACCTATGCGGCCGCAGTGGGCCCCGCACTTCATAGGCCCATAAATTCATATTATAATTTTTTTAATTATCCTCTTCCCTACCCAGACTGGGCCCCGCGCAATCCGTCTCGCATTGGGCCCCTCAATTGTTAGGGTCGGCCCTGATCCCAAGTCACGTTTTAATATTGCAATTTTCACTGGATTCGTCGCAGTCCCAGTGTTACAGCATAGTTTGTGGAGCGCAGTAATTCATCGGCTATTTATTGGTGAGGCCATGGCGGGGGGGGGGGGGGAGTTATTTCGCTGCTGAGAAGATTTTGCTCAGTATGGTTGAACTGTGGTCGGCTGAGTATCTTGATGGAGATGTTAAAACACCGCATGGTCGGTTCTCGTGATTTGTCCAAAGTCTTGAGACTGCGTTATTTCAACCTGTGCATGGCTCTTAATCTATGTCTGCGACCTTGGATTTCCAATCTTCTCTAAAGATTATCTTTATTGGGAAAGCTTTCTATTAGATGTGGACTTGAGTCGATAGCAACTTTCTCTGGCGAAATGTTCAGTCATTAACTGGTCTCAAGATTACATTCTGAATTCCAACATTCAATTGTTTGAAAATTGATCAAATATGCTCCCATCAAATAGTTCCTTTAGCTGTGTAATTTAGGGAATACTCAACATTAGTATCCCGAAAGTACTTGCTCACGGTTTATACGCAAAGTCTTGAGAAAGAGCTTCCTAATATGAAAGGGATATATTGCAATGATAAACATTTCGATCGGTACGGGTTTCTCACAAGCTTAAATGTTGTATGAGCTTATAATATGTTCTGGACATAAACTTTACTTCAGCCGTTGACGCCCTGAACTACTGCTTCATATTTCGTTACCAGCGTTTAGTTTACCCACGCCTAACACCGAACTTTAGCTCTGTGTGGGTTATCTAGCAACCCGGCTTGTTTTTCGATCAGGTGACACTGTACACTTTGAGTACCATTAAATTCACGTTGTCCGGCTTTGTGGCGTGGTACAGAGAGCAATTTTGACGGCCAATGTATTGGGCTCAAACACGCCGCAGGCAAATTCTGAACCAGGCGATTCATTCAGAAAGCAATGGCAAAGTACTGAACGTATTTATATTGCCTAGCACATCACTACAGCCAAAAAATGTTATGTTAATGGTTACACCCTGAATATGATATGCTACCAATTGTTTACATTTCCATATTGATATTCAATAATTCATGTCTTTACCATATTTCAGTTGATTTGTGTCATATCCCTATATTCCTACTGGTGTACTCCAGAAATATTATAGGGCACATGTTTTATAGTTAATGTATGTGCACACACACCCATGATTCAACTACTTACTGGACTAGTTTTATATTTCTTTTGGCATCTATTTCAAATATATGTTTACAATGCGTTGTGCATTTATGATGGGCTAATAAAAACACGAAAGGGAGGGAAGTCTCTAGAATGTGATAGTATACCCTCTGAATTGATAATATACCTGCTGAATTAATCCAGACAGGAGGAAAAACCACCGCCCTCATATACCACACTCAGCATGAAGATCTAGATGAGTGAGGTATGTCCCAAGAAATGGACAAATTGATAAAATCAGTTTTCCATAGAAAGTAAATCAAGCAGGATGCGTCAAGTAAAGAATCATTGCACTTATCAGCGAAGTCAACAAAATACTACTAAGCACTTTTATACATATTTCTCTTTTAAAGACTACAATATAATCTGAAAGAAGAATTAAATGTAGCATATGCAGGTTTTAGACACGGCAGAGGCACCATAGATCAACATTTTAATATGCAGATGATGGTGGAGTAATATCTTTAGCTGTGAGTAGACAGCCTTTGAAACGTTCTTGAGTACATTACGGGCAGCAGTAGCCACTTTTTAACGAAACAACTATGTACATTATTTAGCGAAACGAAATATCGATAAAGACGCATTTAACAGTAGCTAAAGCTGCTGGCGGATCCAGCAAGCTGCCCGTTACACACTGAGAGCTCTCTCCCCCTTGAATGACCCCACCCCCACCCCAGCAAATTGTAACATGACTTTTAGTACTAGTTACTTGGCCAAAGTCCGATCCACCCACCACCCTTCCGCCGCAGCGATTTATTTCACAAAAAGTTCATCAGATTTGTCATCGAAAAAACAATATGCCTAACGAAAACGTATGGATCACCTTCTTTTCTTGGGGAGATCATATCTATAATCCCGGTGGCATGGTTTTCCGCTTGACTGCGACATAAGCTCGGTCTGACACACTCGACTTCAACGAGACTTTTGGGTCGTTTAGATATATGGGAATTGACAGTCAACTCCTCTCGAAACCTCATTAGTGTCTTACGACATGCATGGCAGAACACTGTGTTGCTATACTTGACTCCACTTTTGGCGACACACGGGGAAAAGTAAGACGAATATAATTGATAGTCTCCATTTATGAACACTGTAAATACCAATATTGTTCATGTTATTGAATCAAGAAATTCATAAGATTAAATTTCGCATATTAAAAAGAACACAGCAAAAATTCGAGACCATGAATTTTTACGCCCTGCACACTTCGTCCTTGCCCTTGACAAACTAAATTTATTTTGATTGTGGCGCAGTCGACGCGCTCACCATTCCCCTTTACATGAACTAGCATGATTTTGATTGTGACGACCCTGTTATTGTTTTTGGCACCTCTGTCAAGATTCTATATCTACCACAGCAAGAATAATGAGCTACACAAAAATTAGACAACCATTTAATCGTTATATACAGTAAGAAATATAATTTCATATTATTACGTGCTTCCAGGCATGACTGATAGTACTTATGTTTATACCCTTTCCCAAAATGATCGTACATTTGGGAAATTACTTATCACCAACACCTGGACTCATTGGTACATGAGTAATACATATAACTAGGAAACTACACATGCTGAAAAAATATTAAAGCTCAAATAGCAATTTTTGAGAGAGAAAAAAACGACATTGAAACAACATTTTAGTTATTGAAATCCCCCAATATAAATCGGTACTTGCTGCATTCAATTTGTCACGACAAGAGTTGTAAAATCTATTAACCGTTCACGTAACTGATAGAAGATCGATTATTCTAACGATACTTACGTGCACATTCCAACATATTATGAAATTACATGAATCAATATTTGAATGCAATCGAGAGAAAACGAGAATTGTTTTATATAGATCATAATGTGACATATTCTTTCCATAACGTGGTCTTCCTTGCAGATTCTCTAAACATTTCACGATTCTGGGCGTGTTGACCTGCCGCAGCTAGAGACACGTTTAAGCAATCAGATACATCACTGCACCATTTTTGTTTTGGGCGTCCTCTTTCCCTGTTTTCCTTAACTCTGCTTTCAGCTATTAATCTTTCCATACTATTATGTCTCTTTATATGACCCAAAAAAAAAAAAAATTTGTTAAGATGTTGCTAAGAAGCCAGCCCTCTTCGACGTTTATTGATCTTCACTTCTTGATTTGTCTTTTTAGCTGTCCGTAATATACGTAAAATTCTTCTGTATCATCTCATTTCGAAAGCAGAGATTCTCTTTGCTATCGTTTTATTTAATATCCATGCCTCGCATCAGCATATTACCACTAGAAATACGCATATTCTGATCATACATAGCTTGGTTATGCTGCTGATGCATTGTCAAAGATTTTTCGTTTGGGCAAGTTTCAATGTCGCCATTGCAATACTTCGACGGCGCAGTCTCCTGAGCTATTTATGTTGTGCCGAAATACTAGAAGTTTGTTAGTCATCTAGTTAGAAATTGTCAATTATTATTTTTGGTTGTACTTTCACTTTATCTATTTCATGTTAAGTACATGTTTTGGGCTTCACTGTGTTTTTTGTTTATAGTAACATTTGCTTTAGACCATTTGTTGTTAAGAGAACTGTGTCGTCAGTATATATGGTTTCTGGGATCTGCTGACCGCCGATGATAAGAGGTTGGAAGTCAGCATATGTCATATCGTCTTTTACATTTAACATTACGTTTTCAGCGTAGATGATGAACAGGTTCGGTGATAGTGTGTATCCTTGTCTAAACTCATTTTTGTATATTAAACAATTCTGATATTGTTCCGTCCATTTTTACTGTTGCCTCTTGTTCGTGGCACATCATTGAAATTAAATATGAGATGGTTTGGAAATCCCATGTCGACAATAATTATTTCATAATTGGTGATGTCGTACACATTCGAACGCCTTAATGTAGTTGCTGAAACATACGTGTAGGTCTATATTATTTCCCTGCATTTTTCTATATTGATTTTCATGTTGAAGATATGGTATCTTATGCCTCTGCCGGATCTAAAACCTGACTATGCCTCATGAACTTCTGTTTATATAAATTTTTTCATTCTCTTCACTATGCTATGTAATATTATTTTACTAGCTTGACTTATGAAAGCGACAGTCCTGTCGTTAGTGAGGTTGCCATTTTTGGGTAAACGGATATAAACTGATATTTTCCAGTCCTTTGGCCAAATACCAGTTTTCCAGATCTTGCAGCATAGGCAGGCTATGGTATATAAGGACACTTTATTCTCCACCTGCCTGGATAATTTCTGTTGTTATCTCATTGCATCTTGGGGATTTTCCTATTTAAAAAAATTAAGTATTGAGTTCCTGACCTCCTCCTGTGTTGGCTCTGGTTCTTGATCTTCATTTCCAAGTATATTGATGTTGTCTGTGTTAATATGTGTAGTTTCTGTGTACATTTCTTGACAGATTGCCTTTGTTATCTGCTATGACTCGTAATGATGGTTTGAAAACTTTGTTCTGTTTAGTTCTTGCAGCAAGATCAGAAAATGTCTTTGTTTTTACTTTGTTCGTGTAGATTTTCTATTTCTCTTGGTTATATATTGTTGTTTATCCTGTCTAATTTGTTTTTTAATTGCTCTTGTGAGTTCTCTATATATTGTCTTACTATCTGCGTCTTTTCTCGACTTATTCTTCTTCTTCTTCTATGTTCGCCCTCTAATAACCTCAACGAATAAATCGTGTGATTTCCGCCGGAGAGCGTGAAGTACGTTGTACTGCCAGTTCCACAGTAGAACTGTGTTATGTGCACCTCGGTTGGCTCACTTTGTGGCCCGGACATCCAAGGTCCAGCACATCCGTTTTCGTTATGTATTTAATTCGGATAGCGGGCTTCCTTTGCCTGTGACAGCCTGCCTATCTGTCGATGGGCGCGCGGGTGTGTAATGACTCTTCGCCGAGACGATTGACGTTCACGTGGCTAAATCATTTGGGGATCGTGTCCGTGAATGTGGCGGTAACCAATGGAAAGAGATTTGACTGCATAAGAGACAAACAATATCTCCGATACTTCTGCGCCAACACATGCAGCAGCACTCTCGACACACAGTGAAGCTAGTCAATTCGGCAGAATCATTGGAGGGGCGGCCAATGCAGATGTTACGAAGTTGGCAGATGTTATTAGAAATATAAAGAACTGGTACGTCAGTCACCATAAGAATAATAACAAAATGAGTACACTGAGAGGAAGCACAGCGCTAGAGGGCAGCGTCATGTGCAAAGAGAACGGAAAACGTTTCAAGGAAATCTGAACTAAAGTGTTGTTTTCTCGGGACAAGCTTCTAGTTACCGGTGATCCCAGCCCGGGCCTAACTCTACTGTCGAGTTTTTCCTATACCGAAATCATGCTCGCTGAATGAGAGAAAGGGTTCAGTGTCCGATTGGCACAGTCAAAGCTGTCCAATGTGACAAGACTGTTCAGCTCTAGAGCAAAATGTTAGTCCCTGACGCTCCTAAATATGTGTAGAGACTCGGACTTTGACGAGTGGTTCACGACGTTGGCGAACAACACATTGGCTAAGAGGGCGAACGAGTCCGAGCCCAACTCTTCCATCGAGTTCTTCCTAAACCGGAACCAGGCTCGAGGATGAGGAAAGGTTCAGTACCCAATGGGCACCGACACAATACGTCTAACTACACGAGAGAAGGTCACTAACGGCGGAACACCTCGTGCAAGATAGATGTGAATGACAAACCGTCTCGGTGTAGAGTCAGTACACATTCTCCGGCTGGCGACAGATAGGAAGGCTGTCACAGGCTAGGGCAACCCACCCGAAATGTCAAATCATGCCGACATCGAATGTACTGGGCCAACAATGCGCATAACGGTGGCACAACGTAACTACGCTCCCGGCGGAAATCACATAGATATCTGTGCTGATTACAATGGAGCGAACGCAAAAAAATATACCTGGTGCTACACTGTATATTCATTGACAATTTGTTGTGACACTAGGTCATGTGAGTTGTATTTACTGCTGACCAGAAAACATCATTGCCTTTATCCCTGGACTGTCTTCAAGCCCAATGCCGGATTTACCTAAAAGCTAAACAACAAAAAATAGCCCCCCAATTATTTTTTTATTACACTATCTATATATTCTTAATCGTTAAAGGGTTTATCTCAAATAGCGTAGGACCCTATCAAGTCTAAATCTGACCCTGTTCAAGCCATATGTTTACCTTTCACTAATTTCAGAACTTGCATTTGCAAAACTGCAAGTTAAATTATTTTGCCTGAAACATTGTTTCTTTGACGAAATATAAAGGCGCTAAAATGTGCCATAAATTTGCAGTCAGTAAGCAAGGTAAACGAAAATATGCCATATGTAGCATTACCAGTGGCATAAAGAGTGAGGAGCTGTCAATAAATAACGTCAGCGATTATGGGAGGAGGAGGAAAGATGATCTTAAAAGTGTGACAACTGTTGACATGGGAGACGAGATTTGACAAATGTTTACTAATTTTAATTATCATTATCGTCATCAGGTATCCATATTATCGTTGAGGAACAGGTGACAACGTGACAACAGATCAACTTTTTTAATTCCATATTTTATTGCATTGAGCTTCCGTGACTCGGGAATTTAAAAAGTAGTAATTAAGGATACCGATCTAGCTATTTGCGTGCAACGCACTGGTCATCCACCCCCAGTCAGTGTATAACGCACATATCGATTGACTGGGGGGGGGGGGGGGCTCTTATCGCGTATGCTTAGAACGTTGGTTGTGTCGGTATATGCGTCTTTATCGGAACTTCGTTCCTTTTAATTATGTTAGCTTTTTGCTCCATAGAAACCTGGTCACTGATCATTGTAGAGTACTCAATATTGTACTAGTTTCCCTCCATTACATTAATTGGAATATCTTATTTTTTTCTTTTGGTGTGATTGCAAATTTCTCTACCTGGTCTATCATGCTTTTACTCTGCGATAGCTACGAGATGACAGGTTTGATTTTAGTATACAGCATCTTCCGTGTGTTGCTGGGGGCCAAAAGGGAAGAAAATAACAGCAACATCATTTGCCTTCTATGCTTATCGTAATAGGCAACAAAAGAGGTTATGTGGTGGAGTTAACTGTCTCATCCCATATAGCATCAAAGTGGCCCAGTAGCCATGATGTAGTCGGATGTGTCAGGCCGATAGGCCCAAATATCGCAGCAAAGTTGTAAACAATGATACAACGCTTTCCCTTCTCCAGACTACATCTTACTAATTTGCAATAGCTTGAGAACGAACGCAGAAAAAAAAGATATAGTCTTGCACATCCACAGATACGCCTTTTGTAATGCCAGGGGGGGGGGGGTACCTAAAAATTATATAGTTATATTTTCTATTGTGTGGTACTATTGGTGACCTTTTCTATTAAGGGAAACCTTTAAAGAGGTGCACCCGTCTTTTTTGGCCTAGCCTACTTCCTAGCACGTTTCACCAGCTTTGTCAAAATTTAAAATAATGTATCTCAGCAAATATATAAGGCATATAATAGACATTTTTTCCGCCGAAGACAGTTGTGTCGGGCCATTGACGCAAATAAAACGGCGACACAACGCATTTCCATTCTCTGGACTACATCCTGCTGGGAATCTAGTATGTCCATGGTCCTGCTACAAAGGAGATCCAGCGGGGGTTTGATAATGAATGCTGAAGAAGAAGAATTGAAATTTTTTTTGTGAATTTTAAATGTTATGGAACCTATGCATTATTTTTTCCCCATTAAAATGCAACCATTGGTTTTAATTTTCGTTTATATGCGATATAGATCGAAAGTCTACTTGTGAGCACACATCACACACAAAATAGGGTGTTTACGGCTAATTATAAGACGTACTTTACACATGAATCGTTTATCATACAATTGGCATGGCTTAAACGTGAAATTATACGATTCTATATTCTCACAAACAAGACAGGCGGTGTTTAAAGGTTGTATCTTGGTGTAACGCTCAAATTCTCCGCCAGAAGCGTCTCAGCATATAGTGTGTAGTTAGCAGGAAAACTGAGTTTGTGGTAAAGTATATGACAGTATAGCAGATCACAAATAAAGATTTTTAAGTATTTCTTCAATTAAGATACTCGAGGGAAACTATATGATTATATCTCAAACCCAGAAAAGAGGACTATTCATGTCTTAGGGATGTGTAAACGAACATTGAACAGTTGGATAATAAACTCTGATATGTCAAATTCACATAACAGGAGTAACGTTTCATTATGATATCTATGAGCTGCAGAGTGGGGATACATGTGACATGATTAGAACAATGAAGGTCCAGTGTGGCAGCTTACTAAATGTCAATGGCAAACATTATCACAAGTATCTCGTTTACGAAATCATTTAAGAAATCATCTTCAACAGGTATTCATATGCAAACATGATGGACACCGTATTGTATTAGTAGACACGCCAATGTCCATTCAACTCACAGAATCTGTGATGCTATATTTTCGAGACACAATAATTAGTATGTCGACAAAGATCAAAGGATTTAATTCATGCATACAATTTGGACGTGATGCACAAATATAAAGTATAAAATTGTTGGGTCTAACCAAAAATAACACCGTATCAAAAATGGCATTAATACATTAGACGGTTACTTAGATAATTACATTTGCTTGAGGGCAAAGCTAGTAAACATTACAAGCCATAATGAAGTCACCAACTAGAACTTCTGCAAGAAGAATTAGAAAAACGCACAGACGGAAGTAGACAACAGCCCAAGCCAGGTACACCACAACAAGCGTCAACATGCAAAAGCAAAATTCCAAAGAGCCAAAATAGCAGTTAAAAGAAAAAGCTGGAAAGATTCTTATTCTTTCATTCATAAGTGCGCACAGAGCAGACTCACAATATTATTCGTACGTCCGCTAGAGTGTTTCCGAAGCCTGAACGGAGAGCAAAGAATAGCAACAATATTATCTACTTTGCATATTGTTGAAGGCGACTAAGAACATGTGGTTATGCGGTTGGATACCTCATCCTATAGAAGATCAAAGTGACCCTAAGTAATGCTGAAGTCTGATGTGTCAAGTCGAAAGAGGCAGATATCGCTAAACTTTAAACTTGCACAGCGCATTCCGTTCTATGAGTTACATCGTGTTAACCAACAGGAGTTTGATAATGAACGCAGAAGAATAATATAAGCCACTGTGTTTAATTATATCAATCCCACGAGACATCGTTAGGGACAGCTTCAGCCAATAAACCAGCATTAGTGCTTTCACAAAGATAACATGCACTGTTCATTCGCTGCAGCATTCATCGTTCGATGCGATACAGATGTTACTATTGTTAATTTAATTTTTTTTTTTAAATTACTGCGTACAGAATTAAACTGGACCAAACCAGTGTTTCTCAAACTTCTGCTAGCCACCGCTACCTTTCGTAGAGATTATATAGGGTTCCTAACCGCATAGGCCCTACATATATTTAATTTAATATATTATTAACAAGTGCAGACAATATAAATTCCAGGGAAAATGCGATAAAGTTGCTCCCTCTCTCTCTCTCTCTCTCTCTCTCTCTCTATCCGACGTACCGGCCATGGTGGCTAGAATAAGAACTGACAATAAATTATGTCAACAATTATTGACGTAATTTAGATGTTGATATGGATTTTATCAATGAATTGGACTATGATAACCCGAGACAGGGCCGTAGAACTTGTCCGCAAGAGCAGTTTCAGATGGCCATAGTTTTATTCTTGCAATTATGTCAAATATGCTCTGGAGATTGTCCACAGAGGCACATATTGGTGTCACCAACTCCAAACTTCCCGTATATATGTTGTTTGAGTCTGTTGTGGCTGTTCTCAATCTAAAAATTATTGTTTGTTCCTTTCTCCCAAGCCTGTAGATGGCATCGTCTTTCTGGCTATATGCGTGAGCAAAGTTCCATTTCATATTAATTAAGCTTTTGATGATGGACTTCACTTCCGGAAATATTAAATTTTCTATATGGTGTTGTCAGTTGCTTCCAGTTTTTGCTAGTTGATCTGTTATCCCATTTCCCCTTATATGAGACTGGCCTTGAATCCACTGAAGGATCATTTCTTGTGCTTGGTTGATTAGTTGAGATAGTACTGATTTTAACTCATTCATGTGGAATATGTTTGAGTTCTAGAGCACCTGCAAAGCCGATTTGGCATCTGTTAGGACAGCACCTTGCGACAGGTTTTCTCAGTATGATGTAAGTCTTTGAAATGCAGAGCCCACCCTCCTTTAAATCGTTTTTCTTCGAATTGCCGTCCCAGACAATGTATTTTGATTGGTGCCGCCTGATGCGATCGCCTCTCAGCATCAAGCACGGCACGGCCCGTTTTAAAATCACTATCATTTCCTCCTCCAGTTGGGATGATCCAAGCCGCAAAAGAGTTGCTTACTTGATTGCTGCACACTCTGCATTGAAGAAAGTTTCAGACAACCGTTGAGAAAACTCAAATAAAATGTTACTTATAAAATTAGAATCTATATTCTTCTAGAATATAGACAGAATAAGATAAAATGAAAATAGGCACTAATTTTATTTAAATTAATATAATGTACCGCCGAAGACGATGTGTCGGGCCATTGGCGCAAATAAAACGGCGACACAACGCATTTCCATTCTCTGGACTACATCCGGCGAAATCTAATAGGACAATGGTCCTGCTACAAGGGAGATCCAGCGGGAGTTTGAGAAAGAACGCTGAAGAAGAAGAATATAATGTATTGTTAAACAAATATCAGTTTAATTATTATATTGTTTGTTTGTTTGAGAACCCCAGGAATTGCGAGCGATTAGCTCTTACTTCCTATGTAAAGTACAATGGTTTTTCTGAGCTTTCTTTCATACTTAGGAGATTTCAGCTTTTTACCGAATACAATGCTTATTGCAGGAGCCTTCTACTCAGAGTGGGTCTATAATTGTATAGATGACATATTTCAAAGCTTCCATAAGAGGGTTGTATGGGTGGTTTGTCTAATGGGCCATTGGTGAGACCCACAGACGAAACTGCATGCGTTCAATTGTAACATAAATTATAGCATTATTGATGGCAATTTTTTATGACTTTCACCATCCTCCTTGCCAACAAATTTCAAACTTTTTCTAATACTCCCCTAACTAGTGGACGTAGTCTATGGACAGCCGTTTATCAGAACCGCGATCTTCACAATTTTTGTTAAAAGCTCTGATATAACCAAATTGGACTAGCGTCCGTGGATGAGAGGAATACACTGAACCTGTTTTAAAAATTCTTTTTACGAATACACCTAACCTAAGAGATACCATTTTACTTAACAAATGTTGGTACTATGATCACAATCCAACCCCCGTTTTCGTTCTTGTTTCCCATTAGTCCCTACCTACTTACGTATTTTGTGGTTAAATGATCTAAATATAACATCAATAAATAATTAATAATTAATAAAAATATTCTTTTTTTAGAGATAGGGGTTCGGGTTAGTTATGTTTTACATAACTAATCATAACCCTATCACTAAATATAATTATATTTCTTCTTCTTCTTCTGGGTTCGTTCTCAAACTCCTGCAGATTAGCAGGATGTAGTCCGGAGAGATGAATGCGCTGTGTCATGGTTTACAGCATTGCTGCGATTCTTGCGCCTTTCGGCCTGACACATCCGACTTCAGCATGGCTTTGGGTCACTGACCCTATATGGGATGGGACAGCCAACTCCATCCTAAGTCGCCTTTTACGACATGCGTGGAAGGTAAACAGTGTTGCTATTCTTTACTCCCCTTTCGGGCCCCCGGCAACACACGGCCGATAATTATATTTAAATATATAAATGATAAACATAGGCAAGGAAAACAATCACAAAAGGTCGACACCTATTGGCGCAACGGAGGTTGGACTGCGATCATAGTACCCAAATGTTCATGTAAAATGTACATCAGGGCCGTGTATATATATATATATATATATATATATATATATATATATATATATATACATTCATTTTCCTTTTGCGCTGAAGTTAGCGAATGGGGCAGATCTCTCCAATTATGTCTGTTCAAAGCTATTCTGTGCAGTTCTTGAATAGTATGAATATTGGTTGTTTTACTTTCTCTAAGTATTGTTCTTCTGAGTGTTTCTTTTGGTCTACCCCTTGCTCTTTTGCCTGTAGGTATCCATTCAAGAGGTTGGTGGTGTATTCTGTTGGTGTCTGCGCGTAGGATATGCCCGATGTAGGACCAACGGCGTTTTCTGATAACATCTGTGATGAAATTTTGATGTGTCTCTTCTCTGATTTTATCATTCGATTTGAATTCACTCCAATGGGTGTTAGTTATCCTACGAAGACATTTGTTCTCGAAACTCAGTAATTTCTTTTCTGAAGATAAAGAGCTTTTCCAGCTCTCACATCCATATGATAGCACCGGAATAACGCAGGAATTAAATAAGCGCATTTTCGTGCGTGTGCTGATTGACTTTGACTTCCAGATATTAGACAGTCTGTTAAATGCAATGCGAGTTGTAATTTCTGGCATGACATCACCGTCGAGTGTTAATTTGCTTCCTAGATAGGAGAATTTCTGTACTTTTTCAAGTTGTTGTCCATTTAAAGTAATTTTGTTAGGTGATTTGGTGAAGTCCATAATTTTTGTTTTTGCTGAATTGATTTGGAGACCTATTTGTCCTGCAATGAGTTTTAATCTATCAGTTTTTGTTTGTGTATCTTGATGGTTTTCACTCAATAGTGCAAGATCATCGGCAAAATCCAGGTCTTCTAATGTTGTTTTATTTATCCATTTGATTCCTGTTGGATGTGCTTTTTCTCATAGCCCAGTCAATTGCTATATTGAATAGTAATGGTGACATAGGGCAGCCTTGTTTAACACCAGTAATCACAGGGAACCATTCTGAATTGCCCTTTTCTGTTCTAACACAGCATTTTGAGTTGGTATAGAATGATTTTATCACATTTATATATTTATTTTGGAATCCATATTTTGGATGGTCGATGGATGCTGTCGAAGGCTTATTAAAAATCAACAAAGTTTATTATGAGATTAGATCTAAATTCTAGACATTCTTCTATTATTGTTCTAAGAGTGAATATATGGTCAAGGCAGGAACGACCTGGTCTAATGCCTGACTGCTCTTCTCTAAGTCTTTTGTCTAAGGATGACTTTAATCTTGCAAGCATTATATTACAAAGAATTTTGCCAGGTACGGATAGCAGTGTGATTCCCCCCAGTTATCACAATGTGTTAGGTCTCCTTTTTTTTGGTAATTTGATAATGATGCCATTTTTACATTGCTGGGGTGGGCATTCGTTTTTCCAAATCATATTGAAAATATTCAGTAAAAATGACAAGGTATTATCATTTGCTGCTTTGAACATTTCACTTGTGATGTCATCTTGATCTGCTGCTTTATTATTTTTTAATTTCTTAATGGTTTGTTTTACCTCTTCAAGGGTGAAATTTTCTATCGAAGCTTCTAGTGGTGGCATTGTCTCATATATATATATATATATATTTACTGAGTACGGTGGTTACTTTAAATAAGGTCATTCGCGTGTATAATTACCTCTTTTTCATTAAAGAAATCGTTAATGGGTTTTTTTTTTAAACTTACCTTGTGGACAAATTTCCAGTACTATATAATTAACGACACAAAATTAATACAAGTTGAAAAAGTGATATATCTTGGCACCCTGTTAACATCAGAAGATAGATGCTCAAGTGAAATAAAGAGCCGAACAGCACAAGCCAAATCAGCATTCATTTCAAAAAATGAGAACCATTTTGTGCAAAGGAAGACTATCAATGCAGACCCGAATTCGATTGCTGTGATGTTATATTGAACCAATTTTGTATGTATGTGAAGCATGGACTGTAAACAAAAAAATCCAAAGCAAATAATTCGAGGCTACAGAGGTGTGGTTTCTGAGAAAAATGATGAAAATACAATGGACAGCTAAGAAACCTAATGCAGAGTAGCTCATTGATGCTGGCGTAAAAAGATCAATCATATCAAACATTAGGGGCAGACAGTCAAGATTTCTAGGGCATGTGCCGAGAAGAACACAACTTGAATACTTAATAATCACTGAATAGATCAAGGGGAGACGAGATAGGGACCACAAAGGGAGAAGTTTCTAGAAGGACTAGTATTGTGGCACGGTAGAAGTTCACCAACCGAGCTTATTGACAACACAAGAGACAGAGAGTCGTGGAGAAACATGATCCCCTACGCCATTCGGCATGGCACTTGATTGTCTAGTTAACACTGAAAGTCATGTTATGATTTTCGGGGGAGGGGGCTTGAATTGGACATCCCAACCTCCTTTCCCATTATCTACGGGCTTGACAAGTGTGGACATTAATGAAGCAACTATATACAATAATTTAAAGTAGAAAGCATGAGGTTAAATGAAAAATTCTTGAAGTTTGCGGGGATTGTACCATGTTCGTTCTAGCGGCACCTAAGTAATCCCCGTTTACTTGAGTTGCAAGACGATTGGTGCCGCTAGAACGGACCTGGTTCACGTCAGCCTCAAGATACTATACAGAAATATATCGTCCATTTTTTAAAAAGAAAGTCACAGAATATGCAATGGCTTAATACTCATTTTAATGCAATAAAATATCTTTCCGTTCCTAGCACACACACCGTCGCTCCTTTGAATAAGCTTTATAGTGCCCGTGCTTCAGCCAAAGCTCCAATCTTATCAATAGAATAGTTTTCAGTTCTCATCACACAAGACAGCTACTTTATTGAATAAGCATTGTAGCGCCCGTGCTTCAGCTAAAGCTTGAATCGTATCAATAAAATTGTTCTTCTGTGAATAATTAGGCCTATACATATAAACTGATATGAAAAACTATTGACAATGAAAGGAAAGTACTAATAAACATAACAAAAGACAGTCAAGATTTATTGGCATCTTGAGATGTTTCGTATTCAACAGGCAAAAGTGGGGGGGGGGGGAGGAGAAGAGTGAGCGCTTCCAGAGAGTACATATATAGTTTGAGATCGTGGAATGGCCGAAAGTCAGCAGTAGAGCTGACACAAAGTATCATATAAAATGTTGTGGAGATCAATGACCGCCTGCGCCACCCAACAACGCACTTGATGATGATGATGCCCCAATGGCGACCTTTTGGGATCTTATTACTGTATTATTAATACAGCATTTCTCCATTATCACCCTTTGATAACTTCGGCGTCCACCTGAAATGTCTTATAGTACGACAGTCTCCAGTAAGACCTGTTATCTAGAATTGTCACATGACAGGACGTGGCCCGTGTTGGGATTTCGGTTGATCACTATTTATAAAATTAGAGTTGCCTAAACTATTTTTGGCATGCGATTCCAAGTATGTAAATAGTGACCAAGCGAATGCCCAACAATAATAAAAAAACGTAACGAATGAGGTCCTAATTATTTCAGTTGAAAGGTCTTTAACGGAGCCGGTTATGCTTATATCACCCCCTCCTGAGTCGTGTACTTTGAGAAACCTTGGATTAGGCTATGCGGGTTATTTTGGTTGTAAACATGCACATATAATGTAGTGAAGACAAATGTTGACTAACACTAATGTGAATGACCGATTTAGTTGTTACTGATTGTGGTTAGACAGTTAACCTGACTGTGTGAATGTGACCAATCAGTATTAAATGATAAATGTGGCACGTGAATTTGAATGGCGCACATAATGACTGATACATTGGTATTTGTGAATGGGCACGTGAATATACGGAATAATATATAGAATGTATTTACATTTCAAGATTTTCCACACGCATCCCCATCGCTGAGGAACGACGTCGGCAGTTATAGAATTCATGTGCTCTGAATTAACGAGGCCTTCATTCGTTCCTTTTCTTGATTTTTCCCGTCCTTAGCCAATATTTATATACTTGGAATCGCATACCAAAAATAGCCAAGGCTACACCAGGTATAGGCCTACAAAAAGTAACCAACGAAAATTGTAACAATAATCAAAAACGTACCGAATGAATGCCTCATTAATTCAACTAGAATGCCTGTTTTGTTGGGAGCCACGGCTGATGATATAAACCGCCAGAGGACATCATGTGTTGACGCATCCAATGTAGTGTCCCTACAACCAAGCCTGTAGATTAAGGAGGTGGGTTCAAATCCCCCTCCACCAACCTTTGGAAATACGAACATGACTTTTAGTACTAAGAACTTAGCAAAAAAGTGTGTAAACCCTCCCCCCCCCCCTTCCAACGATTTTCTGTGAAAAGGTCATCAAAAATTTATTGAAACGAGAAGTTGCATTAAAGAGATGGAACAAAACAGGTCATGGAAACAAAACGTTCGAATATTTTGGATACGTAAAGGCATGCCACCTTGTTTAATACCATCACTTTACTACAAAATGCTGCTATATACGATAAGTGAGGAAAACATCAAGAGATAGCTAGCTTACTGTTTAACAAAAACAATCGTCAATTTAACAGCGATGTAGATACATGGGGTGGGTGGGACTTGGTGGTCGCCGAACACAGAGCATAATTTCGCTGCGTCGTTAGAACCAGTGAAAATTGAGCTACAGACAAATTGTTGGATATTCATTGAGTGGACTGAACCACCGCCGAATACAGAGAATAATCCCGTTAAATGGTTAAGTCCAGCTATACTTGGGTTATTTCTACATTGTAAACATGTACAGTGGAATTCCTTTATAACTAATTGGTCCGGATAAACGAAATATTTATATAATAACTCAATTCGCTATATACAATACAAAATAAATAAATTGTGGATTTTGAAGGGTTGTTAAACGTCATGGTCAAATTATTGTGAATGTCATGTCTGTCAGATATGCCTGAGCTACCATATGATAGTAGTTGGTACAACCTTTTTTCTGTGCCACCAGCTGCGGAAAGAGGAGCACATGTTGGGGGATACAAACCTTATCAGAGTACGAGGAAATGCAACATAAAACCAAATGCGGCTAGCCTTGGTTGGTAGCTGTTCTAGGTTGGGAGCACCAGAAGGCAGACTGCATCTGCAGCTTGCCTTATTCCATATGTATTTGTATTACCGTTCCTCTGGAGTTAACTAGGATAAATGTCCTTATAAGAGTTACTCTTTGTAGATGATGTTGCAATTACGAAACACTCAGAGGAGGAACTGCAAAACCTACTAGCTGCCTTTCTGATGCCAGCCATGAATTTGGACTAATCACCAAAAAAAGATGCTAATTATGTCGCAGGCTGCCATGATTTGATTCTTCTTCAGCGTTCATTCTCAAACTCCAGCTGGATCACCCTTGTAGCAGGACTATCGTCCTGTTAGATTTCCAGCAGGATGTATTCCTGAGAATGGAAATGCGTTGTGTCGCAGTTTTAATTGCGCCAATGGCCCGACACATCCGTCTACGGCGGGTAATTTGATTCGATTGTGATGAGCTAGAAGTTGCTGAGAACTTTACGCATCTAGCAACTTTAGTCAATAATAAATTATCTCTGAATCGAGAAATAAGCATTATGATTGTGAGGGCATCTAGAACAATGTACAGACCAACACAAAGAGTCTGGGGGAACATAACATTAACAGTAAAAACTAAACTCCTCAGTTATCAAGCTTGTCCTCAGCACCCTACTCTACGGCAGTGAAACATGGACAACCTACATACACCAGGAGAGATGACTAAACAGCTTTCACATGCGGTGCCTACGTACAATTCTTGGAATTAGGCGGCAGGGCAAAGTCACTAACACTGATATATTTGAAATAACAGGCAATACCACATTATTTTATATGCACATATTTAGATGACTGGGACACACTATGAGGATGGAAGATGGACACAGAAAGATCGACTTTATGGAGAATTATAGTCTGGAAAAAGATCTATGGTTCACCTCTACTTGGTACAAAGACGTGTGTGCACACGCGATATACATGATACATGCATTGATACGGAATCATGAGAACAGTGTGACATGGATAGTATTGCATGTAGAACAAAAATCAGGAATTGTTTAAAGATAGAAGAAAGTGATAGCAGTTAATTCAACGGAGGTTATGCATGTCTAAGACACAACAGCACATGATAGTACAAACAGGCTTGTAATTTCTTGTACATACTGTGGAAGACTTTCTGGCGCAGATTGGTCTCCTGAGTAACATGCATCATCGCCATGGATCGTAGATTACATTTCATATGGCACAACAATAATAGCATTGTCTGGAAAGACGGAAAGATGCCTCTTGTTGAATAGGGAACGTTGATATACTTATGCTATAAAGGGTTTCCACTGTAATAGCTTAGAGTTTTTTTCAGGAAACAGCAATCCACATTATATTTCTTCATCTTCGTTCGTTTTTAAACTACTGCTGATTAGCAGGATGTTGTCCGGAGAACAGAATGTATTGTCATGATTTAGTTGAGCAGCGGTGTCTGCGTCTTTCGGCATGACATCCAATTTCAGCATGACTTATGGGTCACTTTGACCCTATCTAGTGGGTCAGCCAACTCCAACTCACAATCTCTTTAGTCGTTTCTTACGATATGAGTGGAAGATAAACTGTTGATATTCTTAGCTCCTCTTTCGGGATCCGGTAACACAAGGGCGAATCCACTTTTAAAAGATGTATATTCCTTTATATCAGGGGTCGGGAACTCATGGCTCGCGAGCTGGCGTGGCTCTATTGATGGCTGCATCTGGCTTGCAGACAAATGTTCGATTATAAAAATATTCGAGTTTGTTTAGACTCCATTGATCTACATATTAATTGCATATCAATATTTCATTCTACAAATGTATTAAAGTCTACTGCAGCTCAGCATCATAAGTCGCATTAATGGTAAATACTCATTATCGATTAGCAACAGCATAACAATGTTATTAAAAAGAATTCAGAGACATAATTATTGTACTTTTAGTGTTGAAATTACACACATTTACTTGAATTTTTAGATTTAAACATAATGTATGGCTCTCACATAATTACTTTTCAAAATATGTGGTGTCCATGGCTCTCAGACAAAAAGGTTCCGACCCCTGTTCTAGACTCTTGAGCGCAGTTAGGAGTTTTCTATGTTTTTCCCTTACTGAATGGAGCCTAATGAGGGGGATAAATCTTCCAGTGTAGGGTAACAACCCTCAACAGGAAGTAGGTGGTTGGGGTAACACTGGGCAAATGTCAAGATATGCAATACAAAAATAGGTAGGTGTGTTACCAAAATAAAACAACAACGACATACTGTTTTATTTTGGTAACACACCTACCTATTTTTGTATATCTTGACATTTGCCTAAATAGGGGAGGGGGTATGCTGACTTCTCCCTTTGCGTATTCTGTAAGTTAAATCATGTTTCCCTATCTAACCCCCCACCCCAGGGCAAACTGTTGGCTTGAACTTATAGCGGCTCATACTCGATTGATGCTGCCCGTCACGAGACATATGGGTGAGATATTAGAGCCCCCTGATATCCTACCCCGTCCTGGTGGGCAACATCGTCAGTTTGTCCGCGACTGCTTATTCGTACAGAGATCTGTCTTATATCACACTCAATCACCAGATATAGTGGGTAAAAAAAAAACCACCAAAAAACTGTGATGTCACTCCTCCATGATAATGCTGAATTGCAGGCTTACATTGCATACTTTATCTAAACTCTTGTTGTTCGTGAACTGTAAAAGTTTACAATAAAATATTACCATAAGTACACTTTAGTACAAAAGTTTATTTGATACATAAACCTTGAACATGATGTATGCATCTATATCTCAATAACATGGATCAAATCAAAGTCATTACAAAACAGTAGGAATCACTGGATATTTTCAAAAGAACAAACATTACGAAAATATGTAGCACATTGTCACAACACATACAGGTTGATTAAAATAATTGTTACAAGCCAAACAAAAATTCAAAATAATGACTATGTTGGATTGTTATTTTCAAATTGCAAAAATTATGAGCTTCCAGAAGGGAGTGGATTGTTATTCTCTAGGGATTTCTTTAATGTACACAAGATAATGAACATGAGAGTAACAGAAGCAGGAAGACTGGCTCAAGGTCAACAAGAGTTTCGAAAGGCTGTGATGACTGCTACATCCTGATGATGATGACACAAGATTCAACAGCGAACACTAACAGATTTTCAAGTATTATACTCAGATTTAAATGCAACTATGTGTAGTCATTTCCATTTGCACCGCCGAAAACGGATGTGTCGGGCCATTGGCGCAAATAAACGTCAACACAAAACACTTCCATTTTCTGGACTACATCCTGCTGGAAATCTAGTTGGATCATTATCCTGCTAAAAGAGAGATCTAGTGGGAGTTTGAGAATGAACGCTGAAGATTTCCATTTCACACTCTGGGAGAAGACAACTCACCCACGTTATACCAGGACCTGAAAGTGGAGCAAAGAATAGCAAAACTGGTACCTGTCAAGCATGTCTAATAGGTGATGGGGTGGATTTAGCTTTCCATCCAATAGTAGATCAAAGTGACACATAGGCTATGCTGGTTGAATGTGCCAGGCCTCAAGGTGCAAATATTGTAGCTAAGATGTGCAATATGAGACAATGTACTCTGTTCTACATCCTGCTGATCTGCAAGTGTTTTAGAACAAATGTAGAAAAAATCTAGATTGGTTGTGATATAAAATATATAGGAACAGTGCCACATGGCTGAAAATAAGTCATGTATATGAGAATATAACAGAAAGACTATAACAGCAAAGCTAGCGGAGCATAAAATGGTAGTTTTCCCATGTAAATTTTTAAGATATATAAAACTATTTTTCACATAAAGGAATGTTGTATGTGTACTACATTACAATACAGAACTTGTTTACTAATGAAGTATTTATGGTATTATGGGAACCAGGAATACAGATTAATGCATATAACTAATTTAATAGTATGATCACAACTTTGATTACCACACTGAAGTCTTTTTGGGATGTTTATATGTGAATTGTAATACAGAAAATGAATTACCAATGTTTAATTTGTTCCAAAAACAATGTTCACTTATTTCACAAGAATCAATCAAAACTGGTCATACAGTGATGAAGTATAGAATGATAGTAGGCTGATTTGGTGTTGGTAAAATCCTAAAACAAAATACCTAACAAAAACATTGCAAGAACTGCCATGCTTTGGCACTTTGAAGAAAGAGGGACAGAACAAATACAATATAGCGCAGAAGATATAGTCACACTGTAATGAGATGGTCACAGTCAGAGCAGGAAAGCTAGATATAACTTTTCAGAAACTACTGGTAATCTCAAGGTGGTGTCAACAGCAGTTGAAATTAAATAAGTCAAATGACATCTTGAAACTATTGCAAGAAGATATGACTAGGAACATTCACACTAATAAAATTAACAAATTGTGTGTAGAATGAATATTTAGCAGAGACAACCATTAACTGTACAATTTGATTAGATATCTATATATCCACATACATATTTATGATATATTAAACAACCATATGAATACAGTCCTCTTAACTCTTAAAGACTGAAACACTCAGAGTGCACTTCCTGCTTATATGAAAACTCCATAACAGTGCTCCCATTATTTTCATGGACATTACAATATATTTTGATACTTAGTAATGCAGTTATTTGAGGGGAAGCAGCATTCTCAAATAATTTATTTAGTTGGAAAATGGGTGATTATAATCCATCCAGTCGTTTGTGTTTGTAGTAAAATCAATAATGTTAAGTGATCCTACTAAATAGCCCAGCATTATAATTGGCAGGCTTCTACTCACAACTCAGGGGGCAAACATTCAGATAATGCAAACATTCATTATGACACAGAAATTTCAAAGCACTATGTCATTATTTCAAATATATACAGGTTTTTCAAGATGCTGCTGTCGGTTAAAAAATGTGCAAACACTAATAATCTTTGGTAATCAGAAATAAGTGTGTTCTGGACTTAGTATGCACAGTGTTAAAATGATAGGTAACTGATAACTGTAGAACAGGCAGAGGGATTATGTACGATGTATACTTGATGAATCATCAACCAGTGTTTTGTTTCCAAATTAGAAACATTTTTATGAAGAGAAAACTGGTTTTTACGGTTAGGGTTGGGGGAAGAGAGAAGGAATACTGAATCAAGTATAAAGGTTAGTAGAAAATCCTAACTATCATGTTAAAAATAAATAACAGCAATAAAACAAAGGGAGAGGGGGGGGGGAGTAGTCAAAACACATTTTTAACAATTATGACACAGTTCACTGAATAGTAAAACAAAAAAATACAAGAAGCAGATGCTTGGTTTCTATTGTTCATATATGGACTCACAAATCAGGACAGATTATTCTTCCCTTTTCAAAACAAAATGCAGGAAATGGAAGTAGAATAATATTGCTAGCTAGGTGTCTCTGACAGCATGGTTTTGGTTCACCCAAAACCACAGTACTAGGCATATTATCCCCAATAAGCAATTATATCATTATTGTAATAATTTAATTACTGAAGTATCCTAGTGTATTAAACTTTCTTTGAAGTTGGTCATCAAGAGTATATACCAGAAATTCAACTATCCTCAATATTGGTCAGCAAATTATTAATGGGTCATAATTCCAAAAGAAACACAAAAGCACACCATACAATATATCCCTGCCTATAGTATACTTAACAATTTAATTTAGTTTGAACATTACAGTGATCTTTCCTATTTAAAAACTGCTATATATGAAATATGTGAAGTGATTGTGTAACAAATAAACAGCATATTGGTTCACTCAACAAAGAACAATCTAAGGCACAAACTTGTGCAATTTATACTCACAAGTTTCCTGTAAGCAACATATACAATATAAAATACATATTCTTTAAGCAAAGAAAATAGCAATCGCATTTAATACCAAATCAATTGTTAAGAAGTTAAATAAATATCTATGGCTTACAGTGTGCAAAGATTAGCACAGAGCGCAGTTAGAAATGGAGAAGTAAAGTATATGTGGATGCCCACATTGCAGAACTTGAGAAGGGAGCAGAATAGCAACAATGTGACCTGCCAACGTTATTAAGGACGGTTGGTGATTCCCCATCCAATGTAGGTCTAAGTGACCAAAACATTTGAATGTCAAAAGTGTCACATTGAAAGTTTGCGATATTCCAGGAAAGCTGGAAACCACGACACAGTATACTGACCGGACTACATCCTGATAACCAGGAGTCTGAGAATGACTGCAGAAGAAGAGTATATGTGAGATGCTAAAATTATATTACTGACACTACATGTACCAACAGGAAAACTATTGTTACAGCAACTGAGAAATTCATAATATCCAACATCTCATACTATATTGTAATATCACTGAAAAATCAGTCCAATAAAAAACTAGATTCTAAAATGTAAAAGACAGATGTATTAACACCAAAAGTCACAATAAAGGTATAGAGAATGTGTAAGAATGTACATATAATTACTACCATTTTTTACACAATTTACACAGTCATTTTTCAACTCAGTACTGGGAACAATAGACTGCTGTAATTTAATATAGAGTTAACAATGAGTGAAGTGGCATAGTACATGTGTGGTCCAGAAATCAAACTGCAGAACACATTCTTCAAATATACAGGAACTATGACACACTATAGCCCTCAAATACTTCTGATCTATGGTGCAACTATAATAATAAAAACAGAACCTGTTTTATACATGTGGAAATACTGCAGTACAAGAGAGTGAAAGAAGAAATAGTTCAAGAAAACACAATTGCTATTATATATCATATTTATAAAACTAAGGTAGTTTACTGAACACTTAGAAAGTGGTGTCCCTGAAAACAGGTTTTATCACTACAGGGATCTCAAAAGAAGAAGGTAAACCTCGTCTGAAAATGCTATGCTGAAATCTGATTATTAGGTTGAAAGACACAGACAGCAGACTCACTGTAAACTGTACCTACATGTAACAAATGTTCCTTCAAGATTGAACAAAGAATATTTGGAACATTTATTTCTGTATAGATGTTGTGGTAGAAATTTATATGAACAAAACTTTTCTCCCCTGTACATTTCACAACAATTGTTGGTGCAAGTGTGTAATGAAGATGAACATTAAAAATGTTGAAGCATGTAATTATTAGCATTTCTATAATTATTTAAATAACATTGAAAAATCCAAAGGTACATTTTGAAAACAACACACATTATAATTTATATCATCATAAATGTATGTGCACATAAACAGTTATGTATGTTGTTCTAAAATCAATGGCATGCAACTATACGTTCTTTTTGATAACATATTTATGGCTCATTTTGTACTTTCCAGTATTATTTTAATTGGTGCACTGAATATAAAGTTAAATATCCAGCAAACATACACATCACAAGTGTATAAGGTAGAATCTATTTATAGTGCATCCTTTTATCACAAATTTCTCTATTTAACAACACTTTTCAAAATCCCCAATTATATTTATTCATTTTGATCTATGTAGCAAATTTCTATTATTACATGAATATTTTGTCGGTGCTGCCCCATTTGTTATATTGGGATTTTATTGTGCTAGGATGTTTTATCTTGTTTGCTTAGACTGAATGTTATATTCACTGATTTTTAGTTTATCTTCTCTATTTTGATGCTACTTTCATGAATACTTTGCATGCTGTTGCAGGATGACATCTTGCTCAACAGCTCCCAATGTCTCAGGGCTTATGCCAAAAGCATGTAACAGAACAGAGGTACTGAGAACCACAGCTTCAACATGAAAAATATAATTTAAAAGTGCAGACATATACACCTGTTTCATAGACAACTCAAAGATCTTTGACTACATAACATACCAGAAATTCTGAACATAATGGAAGCATAGGCTTCCCTTCCCACACCATCTCATATCGCTTATTAAAATGCTTTATCAGGAGCAACAGACTTCTGTCCGCATCGAGGAAAAAACATGACTGGTTTGAGGGATCCATCCTTTCACCACATATGTTCAACATATATGCAGAAAACATCATGTGCAATCATGTACGAGAAGACCCACATTATGAAGATTCAATCTCCTCATATTGGAGGGCATGAGATTCCAGAAATTAGGTATGCAGATGACACAACCCCAATATCAAGGAGCCTTATAGGTTTAGAACACATGATTATGCCAGTTAAGCATCATAGCGAGGTACAAAATCTTTTCCTCAATGCAAAAAAGACAAAAATAATTTATATCAACAGGCATGAATTCACACATACAATAGTAAAGTTACCCATAGCATTTTTAATGAAGTAGGGGTGTGAGATGTTAGCGATCTCACATTGTAGTGGCTCTGCTATATGAGGGCGGTAGCCATCTTCTCTCCCTTGCAGTCTTTACTTCCCGGATTAATCCAGTACCCTTTTAAGGCTGGGCCGACCCAGGCGCTGTTGCGATCTGAAAAAATTTCTACATTAACTGGGGAATGAACCCAAAGTCACTGTGCTATGAGGCCTCTAACAGATACAATAGTCACTGATAAAGAACTAGAAAATTTCTGCAACTGAAAAATATTTCAGGACAGCTATCAACACAAGAAATTGCTAGCAGCAATCAGAAAGAGATTAGCAATGACCTTACAAAAAATATATAACAGCTGAAAAATCTATGGCAAAGGGCAAACAGAAAACCAGTTACATCTATTAAGAAGCTATATTTTTACAGTATTTATCAAAGAGCTGAACATAATACTGGAAAAGGCTGGGCAGCTTGCACATAACCAAGAGGTTTACAGAGTGGCAGTGAGGACAATTTCCTGTGAAGGACATGTCACATAGATAGATGCTGTATTCTATTTTTGCTGCTAGGAATATCACCTAGGTTCATCCTCTCTATGAGACAGATAGTGAAAGAAGCTATTTAAAAAAAATTAAAACTTAGATGCATTTTGGGTCCATGTGCAGAAAACAGCATTGGAAGCACAACAGCTCCTTATAACTGTATTATTGATTGCAAACTAATGCCATGTCCTTATTTTATTCTTAAAAATAACACATTCTATTTTGAACTCTAAAACAAATAAATAATTAAATTCTTGTTTCTTTTCCCCTTTGCAGACAAAATGATTATTACGGTACTTTATACAATAACTTTATGTCATAGCAAGTTACATGATTGGATATGGATGTGTGAAACAGCCACTCAACACTCATACACTATATGAGCAAAAATATATGCATAGTTGAAAAGTTCATGTACTTCAACATATACAATTTGAACAATGAATATTTTTCTAATATTTATATTTAAATTATTGGAGGTACTTCCTTCACTACCTTTGTGACACAATTCATAATGAAGTTCTTAAAATGATCACAAGTAAAAAAAATGAAAAATTAAACCGCATTCTAAACATTACAGAAATCATGAATAAATCAACTCTTTAAGACAAAAATATTAAAGCATGCTGGTGCAACAAAGATAGCGATATAAGCATTCTGAATAATTGTCAGCAATTAGCAATAATTAATTCCTTTAAAAACATACCTCTAGTACACCTTTTTAAATACAGATAGCATACATGTATTGACGGGGTCTGAAAGGGGAACAAAGTATAGTAACACTGTTACTTGCCAATATGTTGGCACAGATATTTCAGAGAAGCTGTAAACCATGATACTTAGTTCTCCAGAATCTTCTTCAGCGTTCATTCTCAAACTCCCGCTGCATCTCCTTTTTTGGTCCTACTAGATTTCCAGCAGGGTGTAGTTCAGAGAATGCTTTGTGTCTCTGTTTTATTTGTGCCAAATACCCGGCACATCCGTCTTCTGCGAGGTTCTCCAGAATACACCCAAGTGATCTGCAGAGACTTGAGAATGGACACTGAAGAATACAACTGCTAATCATTAGAAATGTATTTAATAACAGAAGAACAGAGAAGATAAAATAAAAACAGGTGTGAGCTATAGTATCTTTAAAAAAAAAAGAGAATATAGTAAAAATTGTAGTTTCTTTGCCCGTGTGTTGCGGGGCCTGAGGGGGAAGGAAAGAATAGCACCACTATTTACCTTTCATGCATGTCGTAAGAGGTAACTAAGGAGGTTATGAGGTGGAGTTAGTTGTCGCATCCTATATATGGTCAAAATGATCCAAAGTCACGCTGAAGTTGGATGTGTCAGGACAAAAGGCAGAGATATCATATCACAGCAATGCTGTAAACCATGACAGAACACATTCTGTTCTCCGAGCTACATTCTGCTAATCTGTAGAAGTTTGAGAACAAACGCAGAAGTAGTAGTTTCTTTAAAGTCATTGAGCATCTATGGGTTTGTCATGCAGTGACGTCGTCATATATTATCAACAATAAAAAAAAATGCTGAATTTGTCACTATCTATATTATTTATATTTAGTTATTGTATATTCCTAGGTTAATGTAATATCCCTATCTAACCTTGTTAATATTACCTCATTAATATTACTTTGAAGTTTGCGTAGGAAAAGAAAATAATTAGGGTGTGCCTAGGAAAAGAAAATAATTAGTGTGTTTATGAAATTGCCATTAACACTTTGCTGATCAGAAATTTTCAGTCACAACTGGCGTTGTTGATGCGTAATAAACTTAATTTATGCAACCTAGTCACATGATCATATTAGCCATCTTGAATTTACTAGGCTATTTATAAATAATTTCTGGTGCTTTTCAAAATCAATTATCAGTATTTTCCATGAATTTAAGGACAAATGTGCTCATAGTCATTCTACTAAAATGTTAAGAATATGGACAGAAATCAATAAAATGTACATTACTGACATAAATTCAACAAATGATCACACATTTCAATATGAAAAAAAATAAAAAAATTTGGTAATGAAAAATGAAATTTTGTTTTTATTGTTTTTTCATTTCTTGAGTAAATTTTGTGTCTAGTAATGAACAATTGTGAATGTTTTGAATAGTTCTGTACCTCTGGTTAGTCTGAACTGCTTTCTTCATTAGTGGTGGTTGAAGTCATAGGCATGAGTCTCTGCTAGAATCTCCTTCAATGCAGCTGATAAACTACAACAGTGTGATATAATTTGAAGCAAGGCATCAATTGGGCATCATTAATTTTAGGCACTATTGTGTGCTGGAATCAGCAAGCACAAATAGTTTACACCCCTACTTTGTGGATTAGTATGGTAGGTATTGATTGAAATATATGTCCATATATACGAAATGTCAAGAAGTGGTCTTATCTTGAACCCCTTGGAATTCTAACCTGATTATAGGTGTTGGTTTCTATATAGCAGTTGATATCTGTTCCTACTCATGACTTTTTAATAGGTTGTGTCATTTAACTAATAGTTCTAGCACAAGAAACTGCTGGTTTGCAACACATTCCCATTACAATATGTAGGCCAATGAAAGCAGAGATCTCAACTACTGTATCAGCTCTGTCCCAAGTCAATTTATTGAAATTAGCACTTCCTGTGTGCTCAGTTTGGTGGTTTTCACAATATCTATTCACTTCTGTGATGAATGACAGTGCCAGGAAATATTTTTTTTTAATTGATGCTCTGAAAACCAACTCTGCATGTTGTGAAACCTTGTTGTTCATTGTATGGAGCCTGAGTATTCAGCTCAATAAGTTCATTTCTAGCAAGCTTTCTCCAACCACCCAATAATTGTTTTGCATGTCAGCCCTTTCATGGGAAATTCTGCCACATCTACCTTCAATTTCAATTCTATTTCAACTTACTAATTATCTGCTTTTTTTCTGGTGTGATTATCAGAATTATCGTCGTTAGACATATCATTCAGGCTATCGAAACTGCCCCATGAGACATCACTTTCAACGTCAGATTCACTCTAAGAATCAGAAGCATCTCTGCTGTAATGATAGCCAACATTTTCTGCCATGGTGATTATAACAGGCAAACTTGCGCAAAAGAATGAGATTTGGTTAATTTTTAACTAACAAATACCGCTATACGTCATAACTCATGGGAGCAGCCATTTTGGAATGACGTAGTGCCTCAGATGAGGTATATTTAGAAACAATATCACTACGGTGGCTGTATTTCTGATGCATCATAGCGGTTTCTATGATTGTCGAAATTGGTCATCAAGGTTATATACCAGAAATTTTATAATCGCCGAAAATGGTCAGCAAAGTGTTAATACTGGTGTAATAAATATCTTTTGCTACAGAAAGTTACAATTTAACACACCTATTATTATAGTTTAAAAGAGTGTAATTCCACAGAAGACGGATGTGTCGGGCCATTGGCGCAAATAAAACGGCGACACAACGCATTTCCATTCTCTGGACTACATCCTGCTAGAAATATAGTAGGACAATGGTCTTGCTACAAGGGAGATCCAGCAGGAGTTTGAGAATGAACGATGAAGAAGAAAAGAGTGTAAGTATATACCAGAGATATTAATGAAACTGTTGGCACATTCTATACAACACAGGAAAAATTCTTATTAAGAAGTGTGAAAAATTTAGCAGCACATTTGTATGTTTGTCAGCATGGATACATTTACTGCATGTTCAACCCTTTACTTCAATGGACTTGTATCATACATTCCTAAATGGAAAAATAAAGATCTATAAATGACCTGACCTACTACTCTTCTGCATTTAAAAAAAATCATACTTAGCATAGCATACATTTTATACAGTAAATTGACAGGAACCATAGTTTGTTCCATAATTCGTTACTCAGTTGGAATTATTTTTCTCCAAAACTACTTGTTAGACTGAAAAGATCTTTTGGATCCAACTTGAATATCTCCATGACCACATGAAACTATTTTTTGTCCTTTAAAAATGTAACTAGATTAAAACGTTTTCTCTATAAAATATAAATTTATAAAGTTTTTGTGAATATATATAATGTGCCATGATGTATACACATTTGATTGCATCTGTGGGTCTCACCAATGGCCCAATTAACACGTCGTTATATTGAGGTTATCTTCTTATAGAAGCTTCATGGCATGTTATGTATACAATTATACTTTTATTTTCTTGTTGAAATGTGTTTCATGTTTACCTGAATATATATGTATGCACCCTCTGTGGTTGGGAGGGAGTTAGAGATTTACTGTGCAGCACTGGGGAGGAGGAAACTGACAGCACTGTTTTTTCCTATGGCTGAAACCCATCATAGAGGCACAGTGACACAGGACGTGACAATCTTTTTGATTTAAATATTTGGTTGCATGCCTGGAGCAATAGAGAAGTTCAGCATAACCAGTAGTCAATTGGTGGCGGGGAGTGAGCACAGTGAACCCTATCTTGGCTACAGTGGCTAGGAGCAGTGCATAGGTTGAAACCTACCTTCCTGGAGGTGTGATAGTTATTCTCTGTCTGTCCCGGGGTGGGCCAAAAATCCACAGACTTCCCAGCAATATAATGCCATTTAATGGTATTAGGTCAAAGGACATGAGCCCATGGACAGCTGGATCAGCAACCAACCAGCCATGATGTATAATACACTTCATTTGTTTATTTTTTTCCATCTCCAACTCTTCATTGACTAAGGCAATATATACAAATACTAGCTAATTAAAAATACGATAAATGAGAAGATGTCATCAGTGATAAATTTATACTGCTGTGAAATACTACTATGTTTTGGTTGTTGCATGCCCTTGAACGTATTTACACATCGCCCAGCTAATGAAAGGAAATCACGCTTTCTAGAGTCTGAAATACATCAACATGATTTCATCACTACTGTCAGATTGCGTAAATTTATTTGTTATGAATATCTTTGTGCTTTTCATTGGTTATTGTGATGTGTTGTCAAGATTGTCACCAACGAAAACACCGGGGTATGGCTTTATAAGATACATTGTCAGAACATTTAGTATCGCCGTATTTTTGGTTAGATGACCCAATTATTCAATCCTAAAATAAATGCTAAATTCTAGTTTACTCAAAGGTGTATCGCAGTGATTTCGTTGTTGTATCTTGTTCAGTTTAGATAATTAATATATGGTAGTAAAGAGTTTTATTACAATATGAGTTTGAAGTAAAGGTAAAGGCATTGTAATAGGTCATGATGGCAGTAACGCAAATGGTCTGGTCAGTGGGGCAGAACTTATTTTCTAAGTATTATTCACAGATGGTAGAGACTACCACATTGAACAGGAATGGAATTAATTTCAGGAATTGGTTAGTTAACTCACTTCTACCAGCACTAGATAGGCATGCCATCACATATTGTTATGGACAATGCCGCCTATCATAACATAGTAGCACATTAAAACAAATTCCCACCTCATCAAGCATAAAACAAGAAATGATGACACAGCTTGCAAAAGAAAATTTATCTTTTTGCAGCAGTTTATTCAACCAGAGTTGATGGAATATGTGAGACTGACAAAGAAGATGAAGACTTTTATTATTGACAAAATTATTGCTGAGTATGGTCATTCCTAACCATTCACATTTCAACCCCATTGAATTTTATGGACTGCAGTCAAAGGTCAAGTTACCGCTCTAAATAAGACTCAAACTCTGTGATGTAATAAACATACAACAAATGCCTTCACACAAATAGATGAGTACCCGAGAAAATTTGAAAAAATGTGCTACAAGAGGAAAGACATATTGGCAACAGGACGGTTTACATTTTATCCAGCCCTTAACAGTAGTATGATTTTTTTTGAGTCTTCAGAAAATTAATAAAATAGTTGATGTGCCAATCTCTGTTAATCTCACATTGAACAAATATCTTACATTATCACAGACATGATAAAATCAACCGGTAGTTCATTGTTTTGCTTCTCACAACAATTTGTTTGCAGTCACTTTTATTTACGGAATAATCAAATACACATAATCCTCTTCAACACCACTGCCACAAGAAAAACATAAGATTATTTGATCATCAAATATAACTCTTTTACATACACTCACAGTAATGATAACTATCTCATATTTCCTGTTATATAAAGTTGGCATACGCCTTTGCATCCACTATTTTGTTTCTATTGTCTATCTCCAGGTGAGTGATGGATGATTGTATTCACACTTGCCATTAAGTGTAGAGGTGGGCTATTATGTGTATTACGGTAAAATATAAAATGTGTCATTTTTTTCTGATTATGCAATACTATATAGCAAGAAAACATTTTGTGCATTTTCCAATCTACCTATCAATTTGTAAATATTAATTCCTAAGATCTTACTGTGTACAAAATTAACAGTGTAATATGGTTGCTATGCATCAGGAAGTTTCATGAAAATTGAGCTCAAATGAGTAACATGAATTATGGAACAAACTATAACACCTGTGTACTTTAATGTAATATTCAAATGTACTGAAAACATTAATATCAGATGAAACAAAACAGCAGTGCGTAGCCATGGCTACAAATAAGAGCGCGAAATAGAAACCATGTTACATATGCATGTAATATGAGATGACTAAGGACAGTTGGGCTTGGAGGTTGACTGCCTCATCTTGTAGATTATAGTGACCCAACAATGCTATAATGCAACCAAGCTATAAAACATTGCAACATTCTGTTCTACTGACAACCTGCTAAGCAGCAGTAATTTTGAATATGAAGACAGGGGGATAACAAATATTATTATCAGACTCCAAATCCAGTACGATCAATGCTGGCTCTATTATTGTCAGGCTTCTGTGTAAATGCAGACACCTACAACTAGTGTCAAAAGTGGTCAAATCATATGTATTTATGTTTATATCAAGTTTCTATAAGAAAAAAACTTTTTTTTAAACAAAGTGCAATCTAAAACAAATTGATGAAATCTTATCACTTCACATAAAAAGAGACTTGAAGAGAATAGCAAAATTGCTTTAACAAGTACTTCCTAAAGCAAACAAATACAGTGAAATTCCTCTTTACTGCATATGCTTTTAACAAATTTCCCTATTTAATAAGACTCCAAAATCCTCAATTATTTTATTCTTTATACATAGCAAAATATGTTTTAACATAAATATTTTGTTGATCCGGACCAAGTTATTTACAGTGTCTAATCATACTATCTTAAAGGTGATACTAAGCATTTTGAAAATAGGTAAGCCAATGTCCATATCTTGCTGGCATCTGAATACCAACACTGGAAAGGGAATTTGTGGTGGTATTGGCTGTCTCATTTCATAGAGCGTCACAATGATCCAGAAGCCTTGCTGAAGTCAGTTGTGACAAGCTAAAAGGTGCAGATATCGCATTCAAACTGTAAATCATAAAATAATGCATTCCGTTTTTCAGACTACATCATGCTAATCTACAAGAGTATGAGAACAAGCACAGAAGACATTTTTTGGAGACAAAAGGAATTTGCTGATAACACACATATGGACTGTATAGGTTTAAACTACAAATATTAGAAAGAAAAATACCACCTCATACTACACTAAAATCAAATCTCTAGTACACGAGAAGTAAAAATTAAATATGTGGCGTTTAACAATAAATTTTAGTCAGTTAAAAAAAATTTTAGTTCTGGATGAGCTAAATACTTGCATAAATAATACTCATAGGGAACTAATCAGGTTTAAAACTAAACCCACTATTTGGGGAACTAACAATCATCACATACAAAAAGTGGTAAAGAATATATGTATACTCTTTTGAAGCTGAATATTACATACAACCAGTCCTACATAAAATAACAAATACAACACAAAATAGTAAACCAGTATGCAAAAATATACATTTGTTTTGCAACAAAATACACACATAATCAAATATGACACTAAATGTAAGACAACATTTTTTAAATGCATGTCTGCTATTTTCCCAAATGTCTAAAATAATTGTGTAAATAAATCATCCAGTGTATGACTGCTATACAAAAAGAATAATCTTACATCATCTGTTACACTTTTATTTACCGTAAAAATGAAAATCGGTAGCAGGCAATTCAATGTCATAATGGTGTGAAATGTTAAGACTCACAGTACACAGGGAATAGCATTTGGAAGTGATGTGGTCAATTTTCCGAGTTAACTTTTGTTTTTAAACTCAGCGAAATGTTAATTTCGTTACTTCTACTTAAACACTTGTACTGGGAAGTGACCTGGTCTAACCACTTGATTAAGCCAGCGTTCAGGTTAAGAAGAAACTTTCTGAATAAAAATATGATCAACATCGTGATACAATATATACTTCCAGCTCTGAGTAAATAAGTTGCTAAATGTTCAGAAAAATCATACCATTATTTAGCATTTTCTATGAACCTTTGTGTCTTGCAGTTACTTTGTAAAGAAAATATGTTAAATTAAATAAAAGCAAAACCACGGATATTTGCTACTCTGTGTCTGATTTTCTGAATTACTAAATTAAATGAACAATGTGTAAACTTTTACAATTTGTATGGAAAAAGTCAATAAAAACGTGAATGTTTGATGGACATAAGTTTACAAAAGCATCGCAGGCGTTGCCATAGCATAAATGTGTACATCATACAGTTTTAAAGCATACTAAATGTATATTTATAACAAATCTTGAAGCAGAAATTTCAAAAATCCATTATAAAATTGAAGATCATTTGATGAAAAATACAAAAAACTTGCTGATTATTTCCTACGAAAGTTTCAAATGGAAGCTCACATTCAATTCTGCAGCAGTACTAAAGAATCGTTCTCCCAAAGCTAAAATAAATTTGAGCTTAAAAAAATGTACTGCTGATGTCAATAATGATGATCAATTTCATTTATAAGGCTAAATAAAGAAAGCACAAGATTGCAGCTCTAAAAATATGCATACCTAGAATCCATACACTATAATTGTTGATGTATAAACTAAACATATGTCAAATAAAGAATTATTTATGGGTTACAAACAACAGGTAATTTCTCTTAATAATATTAATTGATTTAATCTTGAAAACAGCTTTATGATTTCAAGTATGCATACAGGTTACTATTTAATTTTTTCCCCATGTTAATAAGGCTACAGTTCTAAAAGATTGTTATAAATTACACTTGTAAATATGTATTATTTGTATACATATTTACAAAACCCTGTTTAATTAACATATCAAAGCTTCTTTAAAAAAAAACTACTCCAATTAATCTGTAGACCAGTGCCTTTTAGCTCTGTTAGTGACTAAAAATAAGTACATAACAGCTTAGAATGTACCTTTTTGGAAAGAACCGAAGATCACATAATGAACACCTGACCAGGACTTGAGTCTACATACACTTAAGTGACTGCTGGAATGAAGAGCAAAATCTTGAGAGTGATCATGTGTTTTGATGCTAGCTTCTAATCAAGAACTAACAGCCTTACACAAAATATATAAACGTTTAACATTTTGCAAGTGACTGTTTCATCAATTTTGTGTGACAACTGACTAAAATCATCAAAGATATCTATGAGATAGCGGTATCTATCTGCTGAGAAAGTGATTTATATATTGAAAAGATTACAAAATCTAGTCATGTCAAGATTGTTTGACATTTATTTTTCAGTTACAATTAATAACTTGAGATTGATAAGGGAAAGATACAGTGGTTTCCTATAAACTTTTAGTTGAACAATGACATGGTCATTGAGGAAAATGTGTATCAAACATTCCATGAGTAGAACTGGGCATCTATTAGACAGAATAGGGAGCATTCGATTAACAAACCATGAAATAAGTGTCCAACCATCAGAAAAAACACCAACACCTGCTACAGAAAACTATAAACTATATGCTCCTAAAGAGCACATAGTGGTCTGTCCAGAGTGCTGTACTGGTTCAATAACCACCATAACTATCAATTTCTAGAAGGATTATTCGTTATTTTATTCCAAAATAACACCTAAATTCTGTACTTTAAGCTTAAGTTTTATATAAAGAGAAGTTATTAACGGTAAATACAGGAATTTCTGTAGAGTATACTTTTTCTTCTTCATTCACAAACTCCTGCTGGTTCTTTTTGTAGCAGGACAATAGTCCCACTAGATTTCTAGCAGGATGTAGTCTAAAGAATGGAAATGTGATGTGCCGTCCTTTTATTTGCACCAATGGCCTAACACATCTGTCTTCAGCAGTGTAGGGTATACAAAATACAGAAACACATGTACTTGTTGACAGGTGTGTTTATTTTAAAATATCTAGAGTTGATGAATTCTACTTTCTTTAGTACCCAATGACAATTTCAAGAATCTGTAAGCATTTTTAAATGTTCTGTTAAAAATGATTAATGATCAACTCCAAAGCTAGAAGATACTGAGTTGAGGAAAAATCTAAATCACTCTGACCTGGAGAAGACAGTAGACTTCACCCTGACAACAGGATTGGCACAAAAACTGATCACACAAGTGATTATTAAAAACACATGGTAATGCATTTTTGTGAATCACAGGTGCATGATAAATATACACTGTACACAGGAAATCAGCATTTTGATAAAAACAACTTAAACCATCAATGTTCTGTGTTTTCCAGGCTATATCTACTGTCCAGTAATTAAACAACATTGCTTTGTTTCAATTTATGTGTCTTTATCACTTTTACTGCAGTTCTATCCGTTGTTATATTTGTGATAGTTGGAGCTATTGGTAAAAAAGATTTTCACATTTCTTCAGTATATTTTTACTGTCTATGAAGTTACATCCACACATGTAATGAGTTACATCCACACATTTAGGATTATCTCTATCCAATATTTTATGGATATAATCTGTTTTATATATATATACACACACACAAACTTGTAAACAAATTTTATTTTACGGAATTAATGTTTCAACGATGGCATGAATAAACTTTCTGACTTGAAATAAACCAAACCTGTCTCCATTCATTCCCAATGACCCATTGACGATGCTGGTTTGCCCACTACAGTCGGTTATGATGATCTGCACTGTAAGAACAGGACATCTGTTGGATTTTCTAGCGCAAATACCAGCATCGTGCAGCAGGTCTGTGGAGAACACAAATCGATTCCTGAGATGATGTAGTTGTATGAAGCAGTCTTCGGCAAGAGTTGTGACACTGGGTCTTCCAATGAGCAAGTTTGTTGAAATCTCCTCCAAAGGCGACAAACTAATGGTACTTCTAACCACATTAAATTGGCCACTACATTTTGTCATTGTCCAGTCTTTAAGCATCCAATGAGGATGTATCGTTCTGTAGTGAGATGATGAGCATTGAATTTTCAACTGAATTTATTCAAGGACCGTCAATCTTTTATAGGTATTCAATAATATGGTCAGAGAGTTTTGTGTTCAGAAAATTTCATGGGACGCCCATGAACCTGCCACAAGTTATTGCCAAAAATGTTTTTAAATCCACCTCATGAATCATGAGGTGAGTACAACTCATGTAACCATAAGGAGCTAATGACCATGTGGAAACAGTAGATACATTGAATGATGTGCAATCAGCGAATATCTTTTATAAATAAACTTCAAATAAGTTGTGTTTCTTTTTTTAACAGTATATAATAATTGAAGCATATAGATCATTGCTATTCAACTATTGCTGAATTTTGAGATGTCACTAATACATCTAATTGACCAGTAAAATGGAGCTATTCTGCATTTGAACCACAAGCTAATTCAATGAGTTGTAATTGCAAAGTGATCTCACTATCAAATCTGCCATTGAAATCTATTTACTTAGTAATCTTTGCCTTTACAGAATTTAAAAAAGGAAAAATAAATAACTGGCCAGTCACTTCAAGGACTCTGTCACTCAGAATTGCCAAATTTGATGGAGCATCACCATCAAAGGTGTTCGCATTGCTGAGAAGCAACAAATTACAGAAAAACATAAATCGAAAATTTTCACTACAAATAAAGGAAAATAAAACACACTGATATCACTCTGAATGTGTCAAAAATGTGGCGGAGGACAGAATTTTACTTTTTAATGTTCCCTGCTAATACAACTTAGCAGTAATAGTAATTTCTGCTGAAAAATTTAATATGTAAAATATATAAAAATTAAATGATTTAAGACCACCGAGAACTCAGTACTAGACACAAACCAGTAGAGAGATCTTCAGAAATGCACTGGAATTGGACAGGACATAAATTATGAAAATCTACAGAAAATGTCCAGATGAATATTGTTCTGGAATCAAGCCAAGGAGAAAATGTTTAGATTCAGATATAAAGGGATCCACCGAAGACGGATGTGTCGGGCCATTGGCGCAAATAAAACGGCGACACAACGCATTTCCATTCTCTGGAATACATCATGCTGGAAATCTAGTAGGAGCGTGATCCTGTTTAAGGGAGATCCAGTGGGAGTTTGAGAATGAACGCTGAAGAAGAAGAAGATATAAAGGGAATAGGCAAAACATCGAAATAACTGGAAAGAATACCTAAAGACAATGCAATATGGAGTAAGTCTGTTGATTTGTGTTGCACAAAGAAGTGAAAGGGGAAAATACTATATTTATACATATAACATAACCAAACAAATGCTGGACTGTAACCCACATATAAGCAAGTGAGTTAGAAAACCAAGGAACACCTTGAGAAAAACACTGGAGTAAGAGATAAAATCAATTGGGACATCATGGACAGTTTAAGAGGATAGAGTAACCATTGAAGCCCTCTTCCACAGAATTAAAAAGAATTATATATACATACATATTTTTGTATATATGTGTTACTGACTGTGATATAAAAGTAGATTCTCTGACTAGGTCTTATACCTGCATATAGACACACATATACATACTCCAACTGGATACTCCTAATGTATGCATCTCTTACGTTCAGATTGATAGCAAATACCACATCATGGAATTCTCTTGGTAAACTTAACTAACAAGAGACGAGTTAAATTCAAGTCATCCTCAAACCAGATGCTTCAGGTAGATATGATTCATTAATCTTGAGTGACACTGAAATTTGAAATGAAAAATCTGCTACCTTGCAATCGGTCATTAATGGGGTAGCCTACACTGTGGAAGAAAAGCCTGATATCAAATCTATTGTGCCTGCCCCATTCAGTGATGCTCTAGCAACTCCTGCACCACCGCTTGGGTTGAGCTGTATCAGCCTTGTCCTTTTCTAGGGTTCATCAGCTGCATGGAAAGACAAGACTACTAGATGATTAACAGTACAGTAATCCTTCAAGATCAATGTTTCTAAAAGAGCACCAGGTAAAATCCACATTTGTTCAGATGTCAATGTAGCATAGAAAGCAATAAAATACACAATGACCCCTTCCCACATTGTCCATTATGCATCAAGACTAACAGGATGCTATCAATCAATTCTATATTGTCTATATTTCAGTTTATGTCGCCAAGTAAGCCTACAATATTTTGGTTGGTCTATGCCCATTTTGCTTTATGGGTACGACAAATATGTTTTTACTAAGTTAGGCCATACTTAAAATTTGTATGAAGAAAATATAAAACAGAACATTACTGTTACTTGTAACTGGAAATATACATTTAGTTACAACAAATCCTAGCAGTTAATTTTCAACATTATCATGATTACCAGTGTTATGCTAAAATTAAAAGAAAAGAAAAATAATTGGTATATCCCTGCAATGATTTTCCATCTAGATAATAATTATATTAATCAGACTTTTTTCTATTATCAGACTTTGAAATGTATGTTGTAAAAAAGAAATGTGCAAACAACACAAAATATGTTAGATACATTATAGAAGAATATTTTAAATTTTCATAGGTCTGTTGACAAAACTCGCCACGGTTTTTGATACGGTAGATCCATATGTTGATGAGGACTCCAATGATCATCTGCATCAGTTGTAGTGTTGTTATAATCATGTTTACATATTTTGGCATTCTGAATTGAAGTGCTCTCAGAGCATAATATGAGTACATAAAAGCGTGGACTGTGTAGTTCATCACCATGAACCATCTTCCAGGAGCTGTATGATCAGTGTAGCTATACCAAACGTAAATTAAAACTGTAATGTGATGGTACCAGTGTAGAAATATAAGAGGTTGCTTTCTTAACACAATAAACACAGTGTCACCTAGCTCATACACTTTGGAAACGGTAAACATGAAAGCCCAGAAACTTGTGACTCCTTTGAAATATGTTGGTACGCATACAGAGTACTGCAGACTGTGATTTGTGATTGCTGCGATCATTTCTGGCCATGTTCTTATAGCACCTGCAATACTGAAAATTGCTAATATACCGCTCCACAATGCTAGAAATGGGCGCAAGTCATATCTTGGTCGATGCTTCATCAAAAACTGTCCTCCAAAAACAACCCCAACATAGATTGTTGAATATACGAAACTATCCGTCCATCTTTCCAGCATATAATTTAAAAACTTCTGCTCGTGCCAGTCTTTCTCAAACTGAAACACAACACTGTAATTATGTTCACCAGGTTCCATTGACATTCCTTGCTGTAGTGTCTTTCTAGACAGTGTGAAACAACAAAAGTAGTGAAAACTTAAAACATGTGCCGGCTACAACAATGTGGTACCACAACTGACAAGCAGAGTACCCTTGCATGAGTACGTCTGCTAAATGTGGAAGTAAGGTTCGGTATGGTGATGTTTGTAAGAAACTGATTGGCTGTTGCGATGAACTGAGAGAGCATAGCCAATCAAAATAACTCTTACAAATAGGTTCACCAAGATGGCGATAGGAATAAAGTGGAGAGGTTGTATTAAACAGTAGCACAAACGCGTGGTGGTTCAAATTACGCGAGAAAAAGTAAATTTTTTATTGGTAAAATGTGCAGCGCAAGTATAAATTCAACGGATCTTGATCTTCAACAAATAATACAGTCAAATTGAAAATCTAAAGCGAAACAGTATATGATGTTCAAGTCATGAGAGTGAAATTCGAAAATACGTTGAATAGGCCTACAAATCCACATGTTGCGTTCAGCTGACATAGGCGATCACGGAACCCATATTTTTGTGACCCTAGTATTATCATTTGAAATAATATTTCTCCATCTCGTAATGCTAGGTTATGAGTAATATCACTTTCGTTCTTTGTCTCGAATCCTGTTGATTTTGCCTATCATATGCCATGTTGCGTAGACTAGCGTTGTTCTCAGCTTTTAAGTCCAATACTCAAGTATTTTAACTAGTGTATCAGCTTCATGATAATGTCATGTCAAACTCAAGCTAACCAGTATCATCTCCTTTAGCGCTTTCGCCTCTTTTCCCCTCATTTTGCCAGTTAAATGTGTCATACCTCCTCTTCGCATGTGTTGTCCATAAACTACATAAACAATTTTTTATCTTCCCTGTTGTCAACAACTGATTCTAGGTGATAATTTCCCCAAAACTAATCCAACATTTGAAACAGGGTATAATGATATTTTGTTAATCACTGATAATACATAACACAATTTTTAACACAAATCAACATTTCAACCAAAATCCTTTATTAAGAACACTTTATAACAATATGATGAGTAAAAACTCGTCATATTAGGCCTATGTTGTGAATGTGTTCTTAATAAAGACCTCTTGGATGAAACATAAATTTGAATGTGTTATTTAAGTTATGTGTGCTACCAGAAATTCTCCAAAAAATTTCATGATTCTGTTCCAAATATCGCTGGTCACAAACTAAATGATCCCTCTTTGCGTAATTATGTTGTTTTTTTTAATGCAAAACCCCCTCCTCCAAAGAGTATGAAAAACTATTTTTCAAATGTTTTAATTTCAGACAATTTAACTCATTCGCTACATATTTTTTAGAGTGTATGTGAAATTAATTATTTTTTTCACTTCCATCACTGCAACAAGAAATAATTCTTCTAAGTATATTTAGGCCTAAATTATCTATTTGTTAAACCCTTTGTGGCATTTCAGCGTCAGGAGTAGAAGAGTTTCTGGAGACAGCTGTCTTATGTACTGAGTATGTTGTGGAATTTGTCGCCTCTTTTATTTTAGTGGTCCATCATTTTCGTGGTTGCCCTCTAGGTTTGCCTTCACTGTATCTGTGTAGTATTGCTTGCTGTAGTATGCAGTTTGATGGTAGTCTGCTGATGTGTGCAAACCATTTATCTGTTGTTGCTTAATATATTCCAAGATTGGGGTGGTGCCAGTTTTTTTTTTTAATGTCCTCAGTCCTCACCCTGTCTCTTAGCGATATCCCTAGGATTCTGCGCATGCCATTTCAGCTGTCACAAGTTTACGCATGTCTTGTGCTGTAATTGTCCATGTTTGGTATTGGTAGCACAGCATGGGCATAATCAATTTGAATTGTGATATTTTGGTGTTTAAATCTACATTTTTGTTTCTGAAGATTGGTGTCATTTTCCCTAGGGCTTGGTATTCTTCTGAATTCGCTCTCTTATAACCACATCAAATAAATTGTGTGATTTCCGCCTGAGAGCATGAAGTATGTTGTACTGCAAGTTCCACAGTTGGACTGTGTTATTTGTACCTCGGTTGGCTCACTTTGCGACCGGGAGACTGAGGCCCAGCACATACGTTTTCGTCATGCCTTTAATTCGGGTAGTAGGCTTCCCTATCCAGTGACAGCCTGCCTATCTGTCGACGGGCGAACGGGTGTATAATGACTCTTTACCGAGACAATTGTCTTTCACGTCTATCTAGCACGAAGTGTTCAAACTGTCAGTGAACTTGCCTCATGTAATTAGACGTTCTGTGCCTGTGCCCATCAGGTACTGAACCTTTTCTCCTCCATGAGCCTGGTTTTGCTAAAGTATGACCTTTGCAGAAGAGTTGGAGCCGGGCTCTTTCGCTTTCTTAGCCAAGGTGTCGTTCACCGACATCGTGACCCCCTTGTCGAAGTTCGAGTCTCACCGCGCGTTTTGGAGCAAGGCGTGTTCTCGAGCTGAATGACCTTGTCCCATGTGTCTAGCCCATCGGGAACTGAACCGTTTCCCTCTGCAAGTATATTTCCGGAATAGGAAAGCTCAACATTGGAGTTAGGCCAGGTTTCATACTTTGCCGGGCGCCTATGATTGGGTCTGGGTCTCTGCCCGTAAGGAGCACAGGTAACTAGAAGCTTGTCTTGACCTATCAGAGCTTGTAGTTCCGATTTCCTTGGAACGTTTTCTCTTTCTATTTGCAGTTGACGCTGTGCTGCCTATTCATTGTACTCCGTATGAAATCTTTTCATCCCTCGCCATGCATCACCTTTTCGTGCCTTTTTCATTGGCCGCCCCTCCAATGTTCGGACTGGACTGACTAGCGTCACTGTGTGTTGACAGTGCCACTGCATGTTGGCACTGGTGGTTTCGGAGATATTGTCTGTCTCTTATGCAGTCAAATCTCTTTTCATCTGCTTCCTCCACATTCACGGACACAATCACCAAAAGTTTTGACCAGAATCAGCACGAGCCACTGTATTTCTGTTTTCATTGTGCACCACGAGGAGGTTCTTTTGGGATCTTGGTTATCTGCTAACCCTTTTTCCGCCGAGAGCAATGCCTTCCCTTTGCACCCCAGGGCTTGGTAGGTTTTCCTACATCTATTGTGTATTTCTTCACTGCTCTGGCCATCTGTTGTTATATTACTTCCTGGGTATATTAATTCTGTCATCTGGTTAAGTCTGTTGTTTCCAATATATATGTTGGTGTTTCTTTCTGTTCTTCCTATTTTCATTACTTCAATGTTTTCTATATTTATCCACATGTTAAAGGTATGGCATATTTGATATATTCTATCTATTTGTTTTTGTAGTTCCTCTTCTGTTGATGCCACTAGTGCTTGGTCATCAGCAAATAGTAGTTCGTTTAAGTTATCCTTCAGATTGTTTCCTTTCGTTGTCTTTGCTACTTTGCAGATGGGATCTATGTGTTATAAACAATAGGGGGGATAGTACACAACCCTGTCTTACATCCAAGTGAATTAAAAATTATCAGATGTACTTGTGCTCGTTCTTACTGAGCACTGACTATTAGTGTATATGCTCTGACATAGGCTTATAAGATGTTGGGGAACTCCATATGTCTGTAGTGTGCTCAATCCATGGTTGTGCTCTATCTATCCTGTCAAAAGCTTTCTCTTGGTTCAAGAAAGCCAAATATAAGTCTTGGTTATGCTCTTTCTGAAAGTTGTTTGAGGGTGAAAATTGCATCGGTACAGCTTTTATTTTTCTGAAAGCCCATTTGTGTGTTGTTGAGCTGTGGTTCAATATATGAGTGCATCCTTCTCTCTAGTATCTTGCTAAAGATTTTTCCTATGTGGCTTAAGAGTGATATGCCTCTATGCTTAGCACAGTCCCTCTTACTGCATTTTTTTTCCAGATGGAATCAATCACCGCTGTATCCAACTCCTGTAGTGTTTCTTGTGTTTTCCATATCACATTGGATAGTCTGTGTAGCCACTTTATACCTGTCACTGTTAGCATTTTTTATTAGTTCTATAGGTATGCCGTCTATTCCTGGTGCTTTGTTATTTGGTGCATGTTTAACTGCGTCCTCAATTTCTGCTTTCAGGATGTATGGTTCTAGATCTTCTTTTATTATATTTATTGTTGTAATCACTTCTCCTTCCTTCAAGTTTAACAGTTGAAAACCTCCATTTAACTATGAGCAACTTGAGTTCTCACTGTCGGATTGCTAATCCTGTCGCAGTGTTGTATTGGGAAAAACTCAACTGGCTACACTGTGATCTCTAATGAACACATACATTAATGAGTCCACCTATTCCATATGAAGAATTCCGAAACATGCCTAAATTATAATGCAATATATAATTATTTTTTAAAATGTGGTTATCACGAGTTTATTTTGAAGAAACGTATTCCTGCATTCAGGAATCTTTTGGTCTTGCTAGATCCTCAGGATGAAGCTTCAGTCTTTTCCAAGTAAGAGCAGCTACCCCAAAGTCTTTGCTTCAGTTCAGTCAAGTTTAGCCATGTCTTGTCATGCAGTTCATTGTAATCTGAACAATCTTGGAGTGTGTGTTCAGAGATCTGTATGCCTGTTCCGGATGGACATTCATTTGTGTGGGCAACTTGAATCATATACAGGTGGGCCTGCAGTGGCCTGTTCGAAGTAGAAAGATGATGGTCTGTTGCTGCCTATGAAGTTGGTTTATGGGGTCTGGTTTCAATATCTATATCTATCCAATGTGATGTATAATGGATGCGAAATAGTGTTTTGACCTCACTGTATGGCAGAGGATCTCCTGCATTTGCCAGGGCATTAGCTCTCTCATTTCCAGTGATACCACAATGGGCGAGTAGCCATTGAAGAGTGATGATTGAGCTCTTTTTTATGGTTGCCAGTTCTAGTCTAATTTTGTGTTTTCATGTTTGTTGCTTTGTAATGCTTCCAATAAGGATCTGCAGTCCATGAATATTACTACATTGGATGTGTTGAAGCGAGAGCTCTCAGTGCCTTCAGGAATGCCGTACTGAGGCTTTTTCCATTATTAAATCTTATAAATACGACTCTTCCATTATTTAAGAGTTCCCTCTGCCAATCCATCTGTGTACACATGTGTTCATATTTGTATGCAATCATTTCCTTTGCCAGAGACTTTAGCTGAGGTGATGTTAGGTGTTCTCTGTTGATGATCCCAGGGACTTCGTTGATAAATATGTTTTTTGGACTAAATTGGCTCATCAAAACCACAAAGTATTTAGATTTTTCGGACGTCATTGGTCAATAGAGAAGATTTCCTGTTGGGGATGCAGTTGTTTTGATATGTGCAAGAAGCTGGTTCTCTTCAATCTTTTTTTGTGTAACTGTTGCATTTTGGGTGCATTACATGGTTTTGCATATGCAACATCTTCTGTCCATATAAGAGTATTCTTTCTGTGCATCTGTTATCGAGAAGCTGAATGTTTACATGTTTTCCAGTGATTGAATTTGTGAGTTCTTCATACCCCCTGTGATTAGTCTGAGTTCCACATTTTGACTTTCTGTAGGTGTTATGTATTTGTTTTGGATGCTGTTACCCATGCTATCATCATCAGAGGTCTAACTATTCCTGTATATACACTTTTAAATATATTGCTATTTGCCTCCCTCCTCCAACCTTTGCAATCTAGTTTCTTCATGAGGGAGAGCTTTCAGGTTGCTTTCTGCTCTACCGTAGTCAGATGTTGCTTCCAGGAAAGTCACTTTTCCAATTTAACTCCAAGGTAAGTAGGTAATTTTCTTCTACGGAAATCTCCTTTCCATACATCCATACATTTTCTTGCTGATTTGACACTGTAAAACGTTGTGGTTGCCTTAGAAAAGTTGATCTGTACTCCCCAGTCAGTTGCCCATGTGCTGATACTGTTTAGTGCTGTCTGCATTCTACTCGTTGATATGATCTGCAGCACTCCACATCACAAGCTTGTCAGCATGGAGCACATTGTAGATATGGTTGGTTAGCTTGTCTTTGTCGTTAATGTAGAAGAGGAATAGAGTTGGGAATATGACTCCTCCCTGCTGTACACCTTGCTGGAGACTGACTTGGTGGCTAATCATTCTATCTAACCTTACTCTTCTGTGAGGTACTGTAGGAAAACTTGTATTGACCTGTACATTCTCCCCTCAACTTTATTTCTAATAGCTTTAGTTAAGTCCAAAAAGACTGCAAGTACTTTTTTCTTTTCCTGAAAAACATTTATATTTCTTGAGCCAAGTATACAAGTTGGTCTTCTGTACTACGAGTTTTCCTGTATGCTGACTGAATCATCCAGTAGGTGGTTTTTTTTCTAGATGTTGCATTAGTTTTGTGTTTACCATTCTTTCTATTACCTTTCCCTAAGCAGCTTAGTTGGCTAATTGGTCTGTAGTTGGATTTGCATGTTTTCTCTGCCTGATTGGGATGATGATTGCTTCTCGCCATTTATTCAAAATTTTCTCTTTACTCCAGGACTGGTTGAAGACGAGGAGGAGTTTATGTCTGACTGTGGACCCAAGATTTATGATCCTGTCATTTGAGATGCCATCTTTACCTGGGACCTTTATGCTTTGTAGTTTGTTGATGGCTACATTTAATTCTGTCATGGTGAAGAATTACTTCTTGCAGTATTCAGTTTTGGATTTTATCTTCTTCTTCTTCTTTTGTTCACTGAATTTTAGCTTGACGGCTATTTTTTTCCTGACTTCTTTGATGCGCTTGTTGGGGAGTGTTGCAGTATTTTCTTCGATGTAAAAGTCTGCTAGAATGTTTGCTGCCATTTTTCCCATATGGAAAATTGACATTTACAAAATTGATATTTTTTGCCACATTAAAATCATGCCAGAAGTAATGTTTACATATTACACTTTCAATCGGAATCATCCTTATGTTGATATAAATAACACAAATGATAAAACAAAACACAAAATTACCCGCTGGAGTTTGAGCATGAACGCTGAAGAAGAAGAATATAAGGTCTCAAAGGCAGGAATGTGTAAGGGATGTTTATGGATGCATATTTTGTCCCCAAAGGAAGTATTCCAGTGCACCAGTTTTCCAGATTACCATTTCCTGGCAGGAGAATAGCACACACTTCTTGGCCAATAACCCATCATTCTTCTGTTGGAGTTGTTGACACATCTAGCATTCCCCGCCACCTAGGAGTCTGCCACAATAGTACAAAGTTGTAACGTCCACATGCTTGCATCTCTTCATCATCTAAGGGGATGATGTGATAGAAGACAAAAGTAAGACATTCAAACAAGATATAACAATGATGATTTTTTTCACAAGTGACCGGTTGTCAATCTACCTCCAACTTTCCTTAGTCGCTTATTGCAACATGCCTGAAAAGACAGTGGTCCTAATCTTTGCACCCTGAACTAGAAACACGGGCCACCGCAGCCATACGGGCGATGGAGATACTTTAAAAAAATGTCTGTCAAACTCAGGTGTAGGGACCGGATAATCTTCGGCAGCGAATAACTGACGCTTGTACACACGTTACACCTCAATTACTTCAAAATATGTGGAAAGAGATCGAATACCGTTTTGACATTCTTCGGACCACTATATGCGCTACCGTTAAGATCTACTAAAATTTAGTGAAGTTGTTACTGAAATGTGTTGCATTTGCCTAACAGAAAATCAAAAATCTGAACAGTCTGTCATTAATAGTATACGAAATAGGCCTATTGACATTTGTTATTGGATTCTGCCAGACACTGTATTTTTCCCTGTGTGATCCTCATGTGCTGATAATACTTTTCAAATTATGATAGCAACTGTCAACAAAATAGAATTACTGGACTGTAATAATTTTTGAAAATGAATTTAGGCCTAGTGTCAGAAATTGATTGCTTCAATAATAAAATGTGAATACAAATGAAACATTTAAATAGGGCCTAAGTGTTTCTTCATTTATATTAGGCACGGGTTTGAGTTTCTTTTTTAAATGGTTCGATATTGTTCTATGCATTAAATGTTGATGTTTCTGGGTCTTGATAATTTAGATTCAGTGTGTTAATGTGAGACAATATGTCGATGAGATATACATGCCTGGTTACCCGTTTCTTATTCTGGCATAATTGAGACAGTAACTTTTCTTATCTATTAGAAAAAGCTCAATTTCATATACCGGATAACATCTTGCGGACATTATTGCAGGACAGCCAATGAACTTGTGACAGAAAAAAAGATTTGATTATCAGATCTTATTTCATCAGTCTTGTATTTAAACCAGTATTCTTTACATAATTAATAATTTTTACAATTTGAAACATTATTTTATTGAGCTCGGGTGCCATTTAAAAAAAAAGGCCAGGTTTTACCTAAAAATATACCAATACATTGACAATAACGGTATTGCCAACCATAATGTCTGTTGTCTCTCGCCATGTGGTTTATTATCCACTCTTGCCGTTAAGCGTAGAGTTTGCCCATTGGAGCTCCAGCTTGTGTCCCAAGGCCAGATGTGATGTCTCGGCTGTGCTACTACCGTGTTTGTTGAACATGTCCCTGACGTTTTCTATCCATCTTTTCGATGCTCTTCCTCTGGCTTTGTACCCTTATCTCATTTGGTTGTATGCATAAACGGGTAACTTGTGATGCATTCTTATAATGTGGTCAAACTACTTGATCTGCTGCCTTTCTATGTATTCAGTGCAAGGTGTCATACATATTCTTTCCCTGATGTCTTCATTTCGTAATCTGCCAAGCCTCGTGATCCCTGCAGCTTTTCTCAAGCATTTCATCTCACACCTCACTATCCTTCTGTAATGTGAAGATGAGAGAGAGAGAGACCATGTTTGGCACTGGTAACACAGTGCTGAAAGAAATATACTGTAAATCATTTGTCTTTTAACTTCCATCTCGATCTTGGGATGATGATGTAGTGGAGACAGTTGGTATGTTACTGCATTTGCCTTTTCTTCTTCTTTAGCGTTCATTCTCAAACTCCCGCTAGATCTCTTGTAGTAGGGCACTAGTCCTACAAGATTTCTAACAGGATATAGTCCAGGAAATAAAAGTGCGCTGTGTCACTGTTTTATTTGCGCCATTAGCCCAATACATCCGTCTTCGGCGAAATTTGCTTTTTGACTTCTCGTCTCTCTCTATCAAGGCTTTCATTTTCTGTGAAAATACTACCGAGATATTTGAACTCCGCTATTTGTTTTACTCCTATGTTGTCTATCTATATATTTCGTGGGCTCGGTGTTCTGCGTATTTTCATAATTTCTGTCTTTTATGTATTGATCTTTATGTTATATTTAATGAGTTCACGTAATTTTGCAGTTGTTCTTCGTTTTCGTATATGAGGCTCTGGTCATCTGCGAAAAACAGTTCGTTTAGTTCATTGTTTAGTTGCCAACCATATAAGCCTACCAATACTTATACCTGAGTGATTATACCTGAATTTCTATCTATAAGACAGGCGGTACCGTAGAACAAAATCTAGCACAGTTTTCCAATTCAAGAACTCTCTCTCTCTCTCTCTCGTCAATGAAACCTATTTAAAAAATGTGTAAGTAGTTTTTATAGTTAACCCAGAAAAACTTAAAATATTTTCCTTAACATCATAGTTAATATATCGTACATAGACCGATGTCAGTAAAATGCTGCTGCTCTGAATATCTGTAGATTCATCTACGAGGCGTGTTCAAATGAAAACGGGACTTGTTACACCACGCGTGATAGAGCGCACTGATATTGATGACATTTTGCACTAGTAATGAGTATCCAATAATTGACATACGGTCACGTGTTCATCTTCCCAGCATGCATATGTGCTGCAGAAGACTGTTAACAATATGGCGGGTGTGATTCGGAACCCGTCCAAAGTGAATCAGCGTGCTGTGATCCAGTTTCTTTCATTTGAAGGATGTCAAGCAGTAGACATTCATCGGAGAATGAAGGCAGCATATGGTGACAAATGTTTGTCGAGGACCAGAGTGATGGAGTGGGTGCGTATGTTTAAAGACGGACGTGAGTTAACGGCAGATCTTGCACGGCCAGGTCAGGCGCATATTGTTGCAACAGAAGAAGCCATAGCCGTGCTTGATAAAGCAGTACTGACTGACCGTCGTCGGAGCATTCGTTCGCTTGCAGAAGAATTCCATATGTCAATTGGGACAGCCCACATGGTTGTTCGGAAGAAATTGAACTATCGGAAGGTGTGTTCACAGTGGGTCCCACGGATGTTGACTGACCACCATAAGGAAGAACGGATGGGGTGGAGTTTGAACCACCTGATGCGTTACAGGGCAGAGGGTGATGCATTTCTGTTGAGCATTGTGGCAGGTGATGACGTGAAGACAGCGGTGACCACATGGTTCAGAGAACAGCCACGCAACTTTTTCTCGGACGGCATTCGACGTCTACCTAAACAGTGGGATGCTTGCCTAAATGCATACGGAGATTTTTTCTGATGAACCCAGGTGCATTCTTATTCACAAGTGGTTGCTTTGTTCAATTCCGTTGAAAATATTAAATTGCGTATGATACTTTTTAAATAAATCCACAAGTCCCGTTTTCATTTGAACACGCCTCGTAGCTATAGGCCTACTACAATCAATTTCAATTTTTAAAGTTAGTTCACTGAGCTTCATCTGCTGCCGTATCGGATATCCACCTGCAACAGTTTCATTCAGCAATGTGATGTCCTTCATTTTACTTACTGGATACTGTCCTATAATAGCACTTCATTATAAGAAGCAGCCCAAACAGGCTTATCTCTGGCAAGCCACTCAAATAGCTAGTTCAGCAACCCATTATGCCGACATGCTTCTAGAACAGTTTCCCAGCGTGGGGCCCACGCCCCACAGGGGGGGGGGGTAATTTCAACAAGCTGTACTTAATTTTCATTTAGGAATAATTCAATTTTTGAATATAAAAAAATATGTATAAGTTACATAGGAAGGCATCAGAATTTTAGAATTACTTAGGTTGGGCATGGTAAAAAAAAGGTTGGCAAACACTGTTCTAGAATCTTATTTTTTATAGTTACTTCCAGTGTTTATTTTTTTTCCCCTGGGAATTAAGGTGAGTTTACGTTTAGGTGGAACGCATGGCCGTGTGGTTAGAATGCCGTTTCATCACCCAAGATATATGACGTTTCTTGGCAGCAGTGCACAAGGTTACAACAGGAAAGGACTTCATGTGTCGCCCTTATAGGGACACTAGATATAACCGGTTTTGTTTGGAAATGGACAACAATTATTTGTTATAAATGTATGGGGCACTGGTCAACTTAAAAGACTGGTTCCATCATCTCTGTGTCCACGTAGGCAGGCAGCATAGACTGCGGAACATATCCTGCAAGACTGCATTACACTAAACCAGTTGAGGGAGGAACACTAGCCCACGGAGAAAGATTTCCACAAAAAACTGGAGCATACACTAAGAAACCCAGACTTTCTGTGTCTATCTATCTGGACACATCCGTCTTCGGCCGTGGATCACTTTGATATACGGGATCTAACTCTCATCCACCCATCTTCTTGTTCATCTCTTCTTATGCGGAAGTCAGGACCGTATATTTACTTTAGTCAAATAAAAAGGGATGGTATCTAAAAAGAAATTACTGTTCGCCTTTTTATGGGAAAATGGGGGGGGGGGGAAGAGGGTATCATGGTGGCTTATCCACTTCTGTACTTGCTTCCTGGTACAGTACTAAATAGCATGTTCTATTTTCCGAAGGAATGGAAGGGGTTTGATGGAAGTTCATGGTGTTACTATTCTTTGCTCCCGTTCCGTTCGTCTCCAAAATGAATAGTGTGTACCGGGTATGATATATTTTAGTATTAAAATCGCTTTTACTTTGCAAATGTTTCCGTTGTATTTGCCCATTCTCTTATCTAATCTACCAAGGGCGTGCACTTTAGCTGTTATCTCTATTTAAATTAATGTAGCACTGACAAATATCAACAAATTTATGACAGTATTTAACGGTAGGAAGTAATACAACTGTCATCTGTGTCTGTTTATAATCAATTTCTCTGTGGGTACTTAGTCCAAAATTGGAAAGATGCGCCCATTGCCGCATACTTTTTCTTCTATCTTCTGCTTTCGTTTTCGAACTCCTGACAATTAGCAGGATTAGTCTGGAGAACAGAATACGGTTTCATGTTTTATAACTGTGCTGAAATATATGCGTCTTTCGGCATGACACATCCGACTTCAGCATTGCTTCTGGGTTCTTTTCACCCTTTATAGGATGGGACGACTAACTCCACCCGATAAGCCCTTTAGTTGCCTCTAATGCCATACATTACGGGTAAAGAGTGTTACCCCGGTAACACACTGGTGGCAGCATACTAGTTTTGTCTGCGAGTACGTATACGGTTCTGTCTTACCATGTGAAAGAAAAATGCTACAGGCACCAACTAGCTCTGGCAATAAGTTGGAACATATCATATTCTGGACGTAACTGTCAACAGGGTTGTAGATACAACATAGAAAATAATAAGCGAGGACGAGCAGAACAGTGTGCAGCGAAGGACAATCACCCCAGTTTCCTGGACGATGAATAGCCACAAGACATATTAGTCAGCACAGAATGTAGTGAGTAATGGAGATGCTTATGTATATAGAATATCCACATCATGCTACTTGTTGTCACAGTGCTCCATTCTTCTCTTTAGTAGTTTCCCCTACACAATAAGCTGTGAAAGCCAAGAACACTGGCTGAACCATGTCAGTCTCAGTTCTTTCAGTTTTTCAATATGTTTAACTACTGACGCTGTTCTAAACACGTTACATGTGCATTTTTTGCACTATAATATCGTAAGAAAAAATATTATGCATTGGATATGTAAATATGACGCTCTTCAATTAACATCATCTTCTTCCTTTTCAAACTCCTGCAGATTAGCAGGATGTAGTTCAGAGAATGGAATGTGATGTCATGGCTTACAGCTTATCTGCACCTTTTTTGCATGACAGATCAAACCAGCATGGTTTCTGGGTCACTTTGACTATATATGGAATGGGCCATTAAACACCACCCCAAAACCTCATTAAGTCCTGTACAACATACATGGAGGGATAAGAGTTTTGCTTTTCTTTGCTTCCATTTGCGACCCAATAAACACGGAAGAATTAACAGATTATGAGCATATATTTTCATAATGTTTCCCATAGTGATCGTAAAGTTACGCCTAATTTTTGGTTTTGAAGAATGTTCATGGATATTATAGGCCCTATATATTATAACTTATATGAGGTAAGCCTATATAGAATACCTAAAACTTATCTTGCTCAAATATATATTTTACATGATATATTGCACAATAAAATGGTGTATATTTCATATGGTTTAATGCATAATCTTAATATGTTGCAAGAATATCTAGAAAGTTTCAACGGATATTGATGTAGATGTTACCGTACAGCTCACTGTAGGTTGCTGATATGCTAGTGTCAGTGTTTCCAACGCTTCTTGTTTCATAACGTGAGTATCAAAATGAAATCTTTACAGAGCATTGCAATACAGTTGTCAAATTATGTTTCCAGGGAAGTTAGACGTAGTTCTCTATTTCAACAGGGTAATGAAGCTTTTCTAATCACGTGTAACACATACGAATTTTAAAAAATACACACAAATCAACGTCACGATCAAAGGGTCTTTGTCAAGAACACAACATAACTCACCACGAGTAAGAAACAGCACTGTCCACGTTGACATAACAATTACTAGACGGCATAAATCGGGAAGAGTTTAATTATGAAAACACCAGAAAGTTATAGATGAAACAGAATATTACGGGATATATACAAATCGTAATAAACGACGGTAAAGTGACAGGACATCTATACATATAAATGACGGTTGTCAATCCTCAAGGGCTACGTTGTGTCAAATTAGAGAACATGTCGGTTCTAAGGCGATATTTGCAGTTAATACATACTGTCTATTCTATATTTGAATTTTCATCTCACGTATCAATATTTCTTTTATGATACAGGAAAATTGTAATTGACGCACATTATTCAACATACACATTTAGAAAATCATGACATCACATTTGGAGATATGCATTGCTAACCTTGATTCCTAAAAAGTTAGTTTACACAATTATAGTAAATTGTGCATTTTGGAAATTCAATAATTATTTCACCGACAAAGATCAAAGAAAGTTGATGATTGATGAAACTGTCAGTATATGCACAATTATGAATTATCAGTTCTAACGTCATTAAAAACGAAAGATGATATAGAAACATGCATTGTGATAACTTCAATGGTTTTGAAAAAGTGGATCAAATCGATCGTCATCAAGTGATGTATTTTTTTCCAGAATGTTGTCTTCATTGTGGATACACGGAACGCCTCTCTGTCTCGGGCGAGCAGGCCTGCTTAGACCAGAGTATGTTCATACATTCTTGGATATCACTGGTCTATTGTTCATGTCCAACACACTGCTGCTACTGTATCATCATCTTCATCACTGAATAAATTTCACCGTTGTTATTATTATTTATATCACTGCTCATTGTATCCATTTTGAATTTCTGGGCTTAATTATGCAATAAATAGTCACTAGTTTTAAAACTACTATTACTCATAGTTCACAAAACATACCAAGATCCCACCCTAAAACGGATGTGTTGGGCCATTGCCGCAAATAAAACGGCGACACAATGCATTTCCATTCTCTTGACTATATCCTTCTGGAAATCTAGAATAGATCATAATCCTGCTTCAAGAGAGATTCAGCAGGAGTTTTGAGAATGAATGCTGAAGAAGATACCAAGATCAACTTAACACAAAAGAAAACAGTACTGAGGCAGACTTCATGATGTCTCAGCCTACCATAATACTTTTACGTCCATTCCCAAACTCTTGCAGATTTGCAGGGCGTAGTCCGGCGAACAAAATGCAGTGTCATGGTTTAGAGTGTAGCTGTCATATCTGTGTTTTTTCCTTTAACACATACGACTTCATCATCTGGGTGCGGTTATCCTCAGTGAAAAAGCCAACCAGTGGCACCAATACTGAATTAGTTGCCCTGACAATATGCACAGCAGATAACTGTGTTATTCCTTGTTCTCATTTCGATCCCCGGCGACACGCGTATTAATATTGAAAATTATGTGTAAAACCACAGACATCTAGACATACAAAAGGCATAACTACACGTGTGCCAGTAAGGGCCGGTTGCCAACAATCATTATCGGAATTTCCTCCACATCATTTACCAAGTTCTCTAGAATAGTCCAGAGTGATGATTTCGCACAGCGTCA